>JABFQA010000194.1:0-24297 GCA_022817065.1 Probaryconus sp. ZL-2020
GTAGATAAAAATCGAAGATGAAATATTTTGCGGAAACTTCTGCAGCGCGAATGTTTTGTTGGGAAATTTGGCGGAGTGCTTATTTCGCAGTTGTATTTGTGTCAGACGTGCTCGGTTGAGCTCGGCAAATAATATATATTTCAGGTGTCATTGATCATTTCGTATTGAATTTGCACAATTGATGTATCATTGGCAGCAATAGTGTATTTACGTCGTATCGCGGTTGAATTGTAAGTAGCACGAACGTTGTAAAATATGAAAGTCGATATGGTTTTTGCGCGCGTGAATTATTAGATGAAATGAAAATTCTATTATTATTTTTATTATCGTTCCATTATGATGTTTTGTTTATAAATGGATTAGGCGTTTAATTTTTGGGCGAAACTTTTACTTTACTTTTCGTTGGAAGCAAATTTCATTAATCTAAACTGCCTTTGTTCCAAACAAAGGTTATCCGCTTTTCGAGTATTTAGGGTAAAATTCTTAGGTAACCGCGAAGCAGCTTTTGCCGTGTGTTCTCTCGCATTTGGGATAATTTTATTCGGTTTATTAGAGTCCTGCGAAAAGTTCCGCCGTCGGCATACGTGCAAACGATTTAGAGCTCCCGACGGTGATGCCGGTGGACTACAAAAATATTCCCGGAGGTTCGTCCTTTTCCCGGCAAGAAAAAGGACCGGCTCGTAATGTGATAAATGAATGGTCCTCTCGTGCTCTGCGCAAGGCAAGCCTGACGTAGAAAGTACGAGGAAAAGTGGCGAACAGACGAGCTTTTCGGAGTGGAAGAAGCCAGTGGCGTAGTCAGGATTTCCGTTCGAGGAGGAAGGAGTGCGAAAATTACGCCGTCACAGCTAGGAAAAAGAGCACTGTTAAAAAGTTCGCGTGATGAATCGCTTCGGAAATTTATGAAATCTGGCAGTGCATCGAAAGAAAGATTTGTTGCATTAAGAAGAACTCACGACTTTTACTGGCCCTTTTCAATCAATTTATAATTGATACTCAAAATCACATTTATTCTCTTACGCCTATTTTACGGTGTCAATATCCTTTTTCAAATCTATTTTTAATTTTTATCTTTCAAATAATTCGCAAACAGAAGATTCAAAGATTATTAATTTAAAAATTCAGAAAACTAAAATGTATATTGAGAAAACTTGTTTGGTGTTTTCTCAAGTTTTAAATTAACAATTTTTTAATCTTCTGCCAGTGAATCTTCTGCCATCATATTTATTTAAGTATTAAATAAAAATGCATAAATTACATTGTAGCATTCATCTTTACATTAATCAATGAACGATTCTCGAGAAAAAAAAAGTCGTCAAACAATTGATCACCCTCAAAGAAAGGAAATGTCCTCCTTCTCGTCACGTATTTCATTTTCAAAAGGAACACTCGTCAAGACATAAACGATTGTTATTGAAAAACTTGCGATAGCGTTATACGCGAAAGAAGATAAAGCAGGAAAGCTGCGCGCGAAATACAGAGGCCTAATTGCAAGACGAGTGGAGAAAACTCCTTTCAGAGAATAAGAAAGGGGCGAAATCTGAAACATGCAAAGAGAAAATGGCGAATAACATAATGGGAGGAAAGAAGCAGCGCATTTCAAAGGGGCACAATCAGAGTCGCGCGAATAAGTGCGAGGGTGGTCGAAATCCAGTCCAAACAAGAAAATAAGAACGAAAGGCGACGCGACCGTCATAAAAGTGACTCGCCTTCGCGACAGCCTGGCAGCCGCAAAAATGTCCTACGTATCTCGTCGGCAATCGCAACAAGAGGTACCATCATCAGAAATGTTCCGCTTTGTAACAAGGTCGAGAGTATTATGTGCAAGCCGAGAGAAACCCTCCCTGGTGCTTTTGGAAACGTGCCGCACACAATGGCCACCTACGGAATTATTGGGACGAAATTTTCGCCCGACTGAAAATTTTACCTGAGAATATTGCGGGCGCATAAAGGCCGCAGAAATATAACGTAACAATGAATTTGATTACGGTTTTTTTTTTTTTTTTTCACGTTCGATCGATATCGCCGAACCAGAACAAAGTTGTAACGTTTTTGGGAAACGAACACGAGTGTCGAATATCCGCGATAACGAGGGCAATTACTACTTTACGCTCCTCTGTCATTTTTTTTTAGAATTGTAAATGTTAACCTACATTCGGTATTAGACATTTTTGGCACGAATTTCAAAGAGGAAAGAGGAAAATGTTCAAATTACGGTCCGTGTAACATCTTTTTGAGTTTCCACATTTTTGTTAAACACGTACCAGGAGATAAGAATTTTAAAATGGAATCTGCCTGTAACGGTGTGTTTAACAAAGTTATAAAAAAGACGAGGGGATTTGAATAAAAATAAAAAATTTCAATGCCTAGGAGTTGAAAGGCATTCATAAAAAAAAAAGAAAAAAAAAAAATCGTAAACAACGATACGTAAACGTCACTTTTAGTTTGCGAGGATATTGAAGAAGCCTTACATTTTTCAGTATCTCGTCATAATTTTCAATTTCAATAATGCGATCGAAATAAAATTCATGGGAATAGAAATGTTGGGGCATTAAAATTTCCGAGGAAGAAATAAAAGGTTTGAAATATTGTGGGTTATTTTGCCGTTGGTGTTTAATGCTTTTCACGTAAAACGTGTAAGTCGCTCTTGCAGTGTCCCTTTTCCAATTTCGCAGAGTTCGTGCCATTTCCACACCAATAACTTGCACACACATGTTCGCGTATGCGGTACTGCTTACACGTGCATGGGACGTATGTAAATTCATGCACGGAAGCCGTGCTATATTTTGGAAGACTTTATTGGTTCCTTATGTTAAACAAATGTGCATTTAATGGTCCAGCTCGCGCGACAGAGCAATCATTCGATACACGTGTCCTTTTTGTGATCTTACTATCTTCCTTATTTATGACCTTGCATGAAAAATCTGCTTCACTTACTACGTTTTGCTGAACTTCACTTTTCTTTCAGTACAGGGAATATAAAAAGTGCAAATGATATAGTCGTATTTTTCTTGACGAAACATGACAAAGGCAAATGTACATTTTATGATTTTCTTATTGAATTGTTTTCCTTTTGTTAACTCTTTGCATTTAGAAAAAAAAAAACATGTTATTAGAAAAATAACAATTATAATAATAAAATTCAATTACCATAGTACACAACAATCAGGATTTTTATTCTTCCGCTCGAGTATTCTTTGCACGCACTCACACAACCAAAGGACGAAGATGGATGATCCACTTTACCTAAACTTTTCCCAATTAATCCCAACGCTGTTCTCCTTAAAACAAACTTAAAAACTGTTCCACAACCTTAAAGAAGCCAACGAAACAAAGTTCATAAAAGAGCATTTCCACCATGGAACAGCATGAATTATCCAGATTCGCAAGTTATAATTTGACGCGTAACAGCTGGCGTCTGAAACACAATGTCAGATCACATTTCAATTTGCTCGTCTCATTTCGTCGAGACATTTGTTTGACGTCGAGAGGGCGGCGCGAAAAAAAGAAAACGATCCAAGGAAGGAAGGAAGCAAGCAAGAAAAAAAAAGGAAAGAAGAAGTAGAAGACAAAAAAAAGAAAAAGAAAAAGAAGGAAAGCGTTAAATCGTCGAGTCGAAATTAGACAGTCCGTCGAATAGCTCCGGTTCGAATTTTTAATAATCCACCGGCGGATTATTATCGATGATGAATTACAGCTGGCGCGCGATTCGTCAAACTCATCCCCGCCAGAACATATCAATTAACACCTTTATTGATGGCGTGATGAAAACGAGTCTATCATTTGAATAGCGTTCGGCTCTCGCTTCTCGAGCCAATAACTCACACGTTCATGGATTATTTGGGTCAATAATGAAATACGATGCTTTTTATTTTGCACCGGCTCTTTTTATAGGTGTGGCACGTCAGAAGTGCGCGCTTGGTAACCGCGTTGCCGATCCGGAAAGTATGGAACGCAAAATGCAAGGCAAACACATTTTTTTTTTTTTTTTCTTTTTGTTCTACGGTGCCTCCCTGTGACCAGGATATACGACGCGTCCTGCTTAATTGGATTGTTCCCTGGACTCGAAACGTACAATTTCGATTTCCTCCAGATACAACGTGTGCGTGCGTGTATATTTATATACAATTTATGTATATATGAATGAATAAAGATTCGATCGCTTTTATTTTCTCGTCATTACAAATCAATTGTCGTTCCTGATAAATATGAATTGATTTTCCTCTGTCAAATTGTGACCGTGATTTTCACTCGTCATAATCACTCTTTTTGTATTAATCACATCATAGGAGACACTTTATAAATTCAGGTTGATTTATGAAGAATTTTTGTCGTCGAAGTTGATATCACTTTCAAATAATAAACATTGCTTGTTATGACTTAATTGTAATTGTGTCATTAGTTGATGTAGAGACACACTTGGCGCGGGGTCTGATTACTGGTAATTAATTATCAGTAATTACTGGTTATAGATACATATCCGCTGTCACCGGCAAAGAGCCAAGCACATTAGTCTGGCAAGTATCATGAGAGACATCTTGCGCTGTCAGTAACATCAATGTCCGTTGGATTACTACGGTTCTGAATGGTACAAATTTGAGCGTTATATTTCGGTTTGTTAAAACGTACAAGTAATTCAATTAACGTTTATTCCAATAAAAGATGCATGCATCGTCACAAGTAAAATTGAAACGAACAAATGAAGTGCAATTATTTTCATTTGATTTCACGAGACTACAATTACACAGTTCTTTAAATAAAATTGACAGACAAAAATAGTGTATATTGAAATAATACTCGCAAATCGCATTCACTGAATTATTATACAAAACTGAAATAAATTGAATTTAAAAAAAAAAAAAATAAAAAAAATAATAAATGTATATGTATAAAAGTGCACGTTTTTTTATTTCATTTGATATACGCAAGTGAATTAATTATTTTCTTTATTTAAAATATTATTGATAAAATATTGCCTGGGATATGAAAAATATTTCGTGCTAATGAAATGGTTACACGAATTATTTCATTGACGAGAAACAGTTATCGTCAATTCAGGTTTTCAACTGAGTCGTGAATGAAACATTTTCCTATTCAATGATTATTGTTATTTTTTTTTGATCTTGGAATTATTATTCTGTAACATTATGATTACGATAATTATATGCAAAATAAATATTTTTATACGACCCAATTTGCATTCTTGTAATTGTACAACAAATAATATTCCATTACTGTAATAACTTTGCAAAAAAAAAAAAAAAGTTCGACATAATACGTGACGTAACCTGGAAATCGATATTTTTCTGTGGATGTTTTATATTATTCCATGAATAATCGACAATTAGGCATCGAGGTTAAGTGAAATTGAGCCTTGCAATGCAGCAGCGAAGTTAATAGACTCGAGAATTTTACAGCTTTGTTACAATTTTTAACACTGTGCAAATAACAAAGATTACATCATTATTATCTATAGAAAGAAACAATAACAGAATAATTTACTTCCATTCTATTTTCTGTAACAAAGTTCAAAATTATCTTAATAACATCGTAATTAATTGAGAAATAGCGATAAAAATTTTAAGGATTTGCAAAAGCTTAAGAAACAACGGTTTCTTTTAGAAAGAAAAGTAGGTTTCCAATAAACACGTCTGAATAAAAGCATAAGTGGAACACGAATAGAGCAGATATTGTTGAATATTCATGCGGGTCCATTTTCAAAATTGGTAAGATGGTTTTTAAATTGGAGATAATAACCGGGGATAAGTTATGGCTTAGCTGGAAGAGTGCAGTGATGATTCTATCAAGCCCACTTCTTCTCCTCAGAATGCAAACCTACGCGAATAGTGTTCGCACTGTGCTGCGATTGCCTTCATAGCTTCCTCAGAATTTCATGCCAAGAAATTAATCGACTGAATTATGTTTCACATAAAGATCAGTACGCGGAAACTGATGCTGATAGGCGTTGCTGCATTCACCGTGATCCTTGAAATTAATCGATAGCAATGCTATTACTCGGCATTGCAGTAGAAGTGAAATTTACTAAGATGAGAACCCGACCCTGATGATGGAATACCATTTCAAGAGTTTCACAAAGGGAACTCAAGGAAATCGTTTTACATTCATCATTCAGATATATTATGCTCGAATTGAAATAGTTTTCAATATTTTATCTATACAATTTGCTTTCTTATTATTTAAATAAAAAAAAAAAAACAAAAATGGATTGTGATGTATTGCGAGGCTCATTAATCTTACCCTGAAAAAGTATTTAGATTTTTTACGAAAGATTTCATCTCCAAGAGTTGCGAATCATTAATAGACGATCAATTTTTGTATGCATTTTCTTTCTTTTTTATTAATATACCGTGAGACTCATTACAGAGTAAGTCGTCATTTTTCATGGATATTGCATTTTTCAGGAAGTAAATATTTATTGAGAAATATGGAAGAGACGTGCAACGTCATATGGTTTTGTATTTTTAAATGTAAAGCATACAAATGTGCCGTTCAAATGTATTTCATATTTGAGACTTGATCTGACATTTACTATATTTAACATGTGTTTTATGGTCAGCTGAACATAAAACTCAGCACGTATATATTTGGATTCAAGATGAAAGATATAAAAACATCAATAATGTAATTTAAGCTTTGTTGAACGAGAGGCAACGCATAATCTACGACATTTGAATAAATAATCACATTACTGTTAATTGGAGTTCTTATTATTTATTTAGCTGAGCCCTTTCTTATGAAATAATATAAAAGTCATGGACATTAAATTTCAAGATAAACATAAAATCCAACGCAAATGGAACACAGCAATAATTTATCAGAGCATCCCAAATCGCTTTGAAATATCTCAATTTTGAGAACCCTATTATAACATCGTATAAAAAATTCCCGTAATCATCTGTACGAATTTACAACGCGGCGTTGTAATTTAAGTTAACTTCCTACAGTGTAATAACGCGCGCTTTGGCATCGCGAACATGATATTCGTTGTCAACTTTTCGCAATGTTTCGTAATGCGACGACGATGGCCAACGCATGACGTAATCTTGCGCGTCCTGTCGCTCGTAACACGGGGCTCATGCGTGTTTATATTATGTGCGTGTGTCTGTCGCGTGGGAGTGAGAAGTGCTCGCAAAAACGCGCACTCTAACGTGAAACACCGTGCTTGTAATACCTACGCGAGTATAAATAAGCTTTATGACGTCAGCTCTCCTATGCAGGTCGCGCACACACCTCCCCCTTTGCTCACCTTTTACATGCCCCCCCTCCCCCTCCACCCCGGCACGTCCCTCGCCCTCTTATCTCTAATTTTCGCCATACACGTACACAATACATTGTCTTTATGAGCTGTTTATGAATATATAGCCCTCTATTATAGCTTAAAGTTAAAGTGCTTCTTCGTTAGGATATTAGCATTTCATGCGAAATTCGATGTTTTTATTTTCGTCGATTTTTTGGCATTTTATTTTGTGCGGCCGGCTGCAGAGAAATATGAAGTGAAAATGTTCTTTGTGGTTTTATATTTGCCAGGAAAAACTTATAAGCTCTTATGAAGAAACACTCATTAAAAGAATATAAAAAAAAGAAACTCGTTCATAATTGTGCAAAATTTCTTTTTCGTTATAACATTCGAATAAAGTTATTGATAATTAATAGAAGTAAACAGAATACAAAAAAAAAAAATTAACATTAATTAACGAGGATATTTCATTATGTTTCTCGCAAATCAGCTGGCTTTTTTCTGTTGCAAAAGTAAACGCGTTTATGTGTGTTGCCAATTTATTTTATTTGTCCTGCAATTTACTAGCATACTGCAATGTAAGTAATTAAACGAGGATAGAAAAATTGCAAATGAAATAAGTTACAATTAGCAACGTGAATGGCGGAGAGTTTCGAGTTCTGAATATTAATATTAATTATTCTGATTTGTGAAAAGAATTATATTTTCTGTATTCCCGGAAATAAATTTTCTTGCAAACTGAAAAAGAAGAAAAAAAAGAAAACGTAGTTTTCCCTTTTATTACGCTTTTATTACGAGAAAAACTTTCACCTTAACTACGAAATGGAGAAGTTAGGTTCATAAATAATATTTCTTTGAAATGAGCTTTTTGGAATAATAAGTTAACAAACGACTATTGAATTGATACATAATTAAAAATCTCACTTACATCACAGGAAAAAGTTATCCATCCAAGACACACCTGCAAATGAAAACAAAATCAGATAAAATAAACTCTCTCTTGAAAAAGTTTTGTTTTACTATTTATTATTTTTTTAAAATAAAAATCATCATTACACATTTGAAAATCATAGAATGTTAAAAAACAATCATTATGTAAATGATTCTTCCTAAAATTCATATTAAATTTCTTGATGATTGCACAATATAAAAGCAATTGTTTTTGAATAGCAACATCTTCGAAGATGACACGTCATTAATTATGCTCGAATAGCAAAAATTGATAGCAATTATGCGCGACACACTTCGCGTTTAAGGAAACAATGAGGACGCGCATTTGTTTCGAATGCACGTACGCCAGCTCCGATACGGCATGAGCTGATGCGACAATTTATTGCCACCTGTCCTCCTACGTTTGCAGCCCACAATTTGGGCGATTAAGTCAGGTTGCTAACGGCAATTAATATTGCTCTGGGCTTGCCACTTTAAATACACTCGGACTTCTGCGTGGCCATTAGATTGCAATTTATTATTGAAATAATGTCAATACACGCATATTTGAATACCAAGTATCTTAAACGCTCGATAATTATCAGCGTGTTGCTTTTTTTTTTTTTTTTTTTTTTAATCATGCCAACAAATATCTGACCGTATTCAAGGCGTTTGACTATATTCTAATAAAGTCATTCCCACGATAAAAATATTAATCACTGACAATTATTGCAAATTTGCAAACTATATTTAAGTAAATAGTTTTACTCAAATATAGTTTGATAAATGAATGAAAACAATTACAGTTTTACAAAAGTGCAAAAAGTTTTTTGAATGATAAGAGAATTGGTGCAAATATTTTTTTGGTGTAAATATGCAAGGGGGTCAAGTTTGACGAAGAATCGAATTATTTTTTTTTTGATTAAAACAATCGCGGAACTCAGTAACACCTTTGAGAATTAAGCAGCACCTGGTGTGTTTGTTCGGATATCGCAAGGGACGCGTTAAAAGCCTCGGATGGAAGCCGCAAGTCCGTCGCCATTGGCGTTATCGTCCGTATGGCAGGAAACTCGTAAGCCGGACTTAATCAAATCTGCTACGAGGAGCTGGTACATCGAGACAACTTTTTGGTAGTGGCATCGGAATGGTACTTTTTATCCTTTTACGCAGACCGTAGCGAAACTAATCGAAAACAGGTGCAAAGGACCAAACGACCAAAAGGACAAAAACACCAACAAAAATATCGTTTAACACTCGAAAGCAATGTTAATGTAACTTTTTTTTTGCGAATCGAAATATATATAAAATGTATCACGAAAAATCAGTGAAATAAAATATGACGTTGATTTTTTCGCTAAAATATATTCTTCATCGAATTTCCATACGCTCGAATCGAGAATTTACAGTTGATATAAAGTTAGTATTGACTATTGATTTCTTGGAATCAGGAATTCAGAATCGAATGAATTAAAAAGCGTTGGTTTATGGCCGTATTGAATAATCAATGCCAAGATGAAACTCGCAGGGATATAAAGAAGAACATGAATAGCTTCATTGATGCTTCACACGCGAAGTATTACGCGCGTTGATGGTAATCCGATATGTCTTGTAAATGTCTATGCCGTTTCTTATCGACAAAGAATGTAGTGGATTACAATTTACGCATTCTGCAGACAAATTGTATGTTTGACGCAGTGTTAATAATGTAATCCGTCCAACACCTTTTTACTGTATAAGAAGATTACAGTCAATGACAAATTTCCTATTCATATAGAGTCAAGAACATTTTACAACCGATGATGAATGCTACGCAAACATCCACTTGCCTCTTGCATCGCGATAACGATTCACGTATGAATGAATATCTCATTATTATTTACTGCAATTGTCTACGTTCGTTCTAATCATATTTATACAAGATTTCACTGTTTCCATTTCTCAAAGAGGATTTATTTTATCTAGATTATTATCGGCAAACATTTGAATCACGAGTTTAAGCTTGTAATTATAATTTTATTCTTGTTACACACGGAGAATAAAGTTTGTATAATAATTACACGATACTTTATGGCAAAACAGTCAGAAAAATCTCTTAATCTTATTTTTTTTTGACTGCTTTTCCATAAAGTACGGTAATTTTTCTCAGTGCAGTAATTACAGGAACGATTAACAACAAATAAATGTAAATTATTTGGTTTCAGTTGAGGCGACAAAAATGTCACAATTAATGGCTGGATTTTTGTTACATTATCAACCGGATAGTGAAATCTTCCGGTTCATATGGTTTGGATAACGTTTTCGTGCGGCACCTGTCTCTAACAGGTGATGGCTTTTGGAGCCGGCACGTGCTTCGAAGCCATTCCGAGCATGGACGAGGGAGAAGAGAAGAAGAAGGAAAAAAGATAATAATGCAAAAGGAAAAGATCGATCGCACAGGGCTTCCTCGCTTCCAAGATGGCCCTTCTCGAATGTTCGGCCTCGAGCGAAATCCCTCGCTCTCGAGTCTATTTACCAATCTAATTACCTCTGGTTGTGATTTAAAAAAAAAAATAACAGACCGAGCTTTGAGCCAGAAAACGCAATAACAAATTTCGTCGGCAGCGTAATGTTAATTAACGCGGCTACGCGATGCATTAATCAGGCGGTCAATTATCAGAAAATCCGATGCTTTGATTAAACATTCCGGAGAAAGAAGAATAGTGCTTATGCATCACGCATTGCACAGCTGTCAAAAGGATTATAATTTTCAATTCAGTCACGACACATTCTCCATCGTCATATACATACCGTGTTATCTGTTTCATCACGCCCTCCTTCCTCTTATTGCACGCAACATTGCATTACAATGCGCAACCTATAACATTGCGTAATTACAGAATAAATATATACGCCCTTCCGCCGGAGGTTTCTATATTATTTATCCTCCCTCTTTTACTCGTCCTCGTCAATGTGCAAAACAAAAACCACAAAATTCTCGTCGGCGTTCCTCTAACCAGACGAATGGACCACAATTTTTTACGACTAAATTTAATCAGATTCGTTAGGACAAAACATTCCCATTTTATTTTGACCACTTATTTTTAAGAATTCACGTAGAAAAATGACGAGGAAAAACTGAATCACGATTCATTGGTTAAGATAATTTTTCAGATTTTTTTTTTTTTTCAAAGAGGATCATTTTATAAAGTATCCTAAGAATTTTTAATATTCTTAATTGATAATTGATAATTAAAAATAAGGCAAACAAAAAGAAAATGCAGCATTGTTAAAAACAATTGTGTTTTGTAAATGTTTGGACCATAAATTTTGCAAATTCTCTGAATCGCAGCAACACTCTTTTTTTTTTTTTTTTTCATGAATAATTTTGACTACACCTGTCCTTTGTCGTGTTCGGCGTGGAATATAAAAGTTGGCAAAAAATGACTGTTATCGCGTTACGTTCGAAAAACGAGGTGGGCCACAGAATGCTACTGAGGAAATGATGTATGTTATCGTACTTTGTTGAACAAACGATGTACGTCATTGAAATGTGTATACTCAACGATGTGTGTTATCGAACTGGTATTGAGAATATAATATGTTTTAGGTTCAGCGTAATCGAAACGTATTAAAAAACATTACGCGTCGCCCGATTCCATTCAGAAACGGCCTATCTCGTTAACCCGATTTTCCCTGTAACATTACAATCAGAAATATATAGCAAATCCCCGAAAAGCGATTCTTTCGCAAAACGCAAATTGAATAACTCAATTATCAGCCACTATATATTTATGGTTTCTGTGGCAACAATGAAGGTATTAACGTGATTTGTTAACCCTTCATTGGTAGAATTTTATTTAGTGTCTCTCTCTCGTAAATACAAATGTCCCTTTAGTGTCTTTTTACTGTGCACGTTTGACCATAAACAATTGTTTGTTTATGGTTTATTCGCAAATAATTGTTTGAAACTTTCATGAATAAAAAAAAAAAAAAAAACACATTTTTCAAATGAAAATAAAATGTTTACAATATTTCCCTATCAAAACAATATTCTGACAATTTAATATTATTTTTAAAAAACTATAGTTTTGGCAGTAAAATCAAAACTGTAATTTTATCATCTATTAAAGGCTTTATTGTTCTATAAATAACTCAGTGCACTGAGGAAGTATTTTATCCGTGATTTGTTTCCACTCGTGGTTTGTCGATCAGCGCACGCATTCATTATGCAATCTTTTCGTTTTTTGCCAATTCTTTATTATCCTTCGTTGCCCGAGTAGAATTACATCAGGTTTTGCCGGCACCTACGTACGTTACTCGAGTAGATATACCCCGCCAGTATTATCTGATATTGTAGTCTTTAAAAACAGATGCATATCTCGGCAAGCCACCGAGCAAGATTTTTAGAAAGAAAAAAAAAAAAAAAAACTAATTAATAGAGGACAGTCCAACAGAGAGCATTCTGTTAGAAAACGTATACGTTCGATGATTGCATGATAGCAATCGATTGTGCGCGAATTTTTCACTTCGCAATTATTTTTTCGTAGCTTGATTGTACTTTCACTTTTAAAATGTAAATTGTTTGTGATTTATTAATCGGACAAAAATAAACAAAAAACAAAAAAAAAAAAGCCGCAAAAACATTCGCGAAGTTAATTAAAGCGATGTGTCGGTACAAAGAGAGGCGCTGTGCAAATGACTTTTAAAGTGTTATTTGTAGCTCTATCTTGGCTTCAAATAACGCATATTGTATTGCGTCTTTTCAGTAAAAATAAATAAATTATTATGATTTATATCCGGCGGCAATTCATTTTCGCTGTTAAAATATTATAATTTTCATAATAATTCGTGTGTTGTTGCATAAGTTATTCAACGAACGAGACATTTTTATGCGATAGTCAAATTATGTCATCGTAAAACAATTCGAGTAGAGCATGGAGTAATGAATGCACGAAGAATTTACATACAAGAAAAATGAGATTTCTATTTTTCGTTTAATCCTTGAACATGCAATATTTTTTTATATAAGTATCGTTTGGCAGTCTTGAATTTATATTATTTCTTCTTTTCACTCTTGTCATTTTGTTACATTACATTATGTTATAACTCCATTTAATAATTGTTTAATACACTGAACAAAAATTGATTGTGATATTAAATCCATTTTGTAGTTGTTGTAATTAATAATTTAGTTGTATTAATTATCGCGTAGTTGAGACAACTAAATCAATCAGTTGATAAAGCTACATATCAGTTGATTCTACAACGATTTTTTTCAGTGTACGTTTTAACGATTTACATTACAATTTGTATTGTTTCACTACGCCATAAGTATCACTATAGATTATAATATAATATAATATATGCTTTTGTGAGGAATAACGGCGAATTGAAATTATGAATAAGAAACAAGTCAATTACTTGGAGAAAAACATGTAAAATTGGGACACCCTTTGACACTCGGTGCGAGTACAAAAGAGTCTGATTAATGATCCGCGACAGTCGTCACCAAAAGACGAGTTATGTACAGCTTCTTCGGGAGAGCGGACGACGACCCAGCGTAGCTGGCGGCGATTAAGAGAAGGACAAGTAGGGGAAGGCGGAGGTGGAAAACGACGATGCATTCATCGTCAAACTGAAGAGGCGATATAAGATGGGGAATACGTTCCACGGTCCTTGGCACGAGGAACATAATGACTGTTTCTCTGGCAGTGTTTCGCCAACGCGATACCGCTTTAAGATCTCCGGAGTCGAGTCGATGAATCACTTGAGTTCGCGCTAGCGTAATGGTATCGGATAGGCATCGACGCGGACACAGGGATCGTTAGGCTACGCCATTCAAAGATTTTAAGATAGCGCTGAAAATCGAATCGCAGATATGTAACGAGCTGCACTGACCAACCTCGGGGATATTGCGCAGCTACGTACAAACTTTGTACGAATTGCAGAATGTTCTCCGAGGTTTTTAGTAGATTCTTCCTTCTATATATTAGAAGAACGAAAATTTTAATTTGTAAACTGAGACTCTCGTGTATCGTTAGGATTTGCTGTTGCATTAAATTAATTATCACCGTAGGTTGTTGTTATTATTATTTATATGCAAATAAAAAGTGCTGGCTGTTTTGAGAATGTATAAACATTTTTTATTCAAGGTTTTAATCAGAGAGAATAGAGTACGAAGGCAGACTAAGTTGACTTAATATGATAAGTCACGTATTTTTTCTCTAGATTAAATGATACTCTCTGGTTTAATCTTCGCTGCATGCGTTCGCGATATTATTTTCATTTTGTTGTATGCAACTGAAAGATAATTTACATTATATTAAAGATAGTTGTTAAGATAGAACATTTCGCAAATGGAACAAAATGTAGATTATGAGCGTGTATTTTCATTTTAACAATATCTTTTCAAATTGAATTTACAATGGAAAATCCTGATGAGTATCTTCTCAGAAGACAAGTCCAGTATCAACTGATAACGGATGATATCGCTGATAATCAACAATTACCAATGATTCCAGCAAATTCTCCCTCATCTAAATTTAATCAAAAAGAAATATTTCCGGTGATTATGGAAGTAACAGGTCATTTACGTTAATCAATTCCATTAGTACTTTTCCTGGATACGAAACCTCAGTGACAAACCACCCAATCAATCTCTACTTCCCCAATCAACAGGGAAACAATCGCCATTTAGCAAAATTGTCGCGATCGCAACAAGAATTTCGTCGCCGCGCGACAATGTTCCTGTTTCTCCCTACTTATTAGCGTGCCGGTTTCCTAATCCCAATTTTGTATCCTCGGTTAATTTGTCCTAGCACCCCCTCTTATTCTGCTTATCCTCTCCGGTTTGACTGGTGTCGATGCAAAAGCATCGTCTCACAATACCACCGCGCTCCTCGTGACGCACAGCCCAAGTTATTTCCCACAAGGCTACGGCACCGTCGTCGGCATTCCTCTTTTTCCCGGAGAAAAGTCCCCGGGGACTCGAGCAGGAGCACGAGATTTCAATCTGCGTATCTTTTTCCTTTTAATCTTGGCTCTCGTCTTCTTCTCGTCTACCTCGGTTCGCCTTCGTCTCCTTTCCATTTCTGACAGTCTTTTTCCTCGCTCAGTGGATCTCGTTTGTTTTTGTGTACATATCGTTAGCATCCACCTGCCTGTCACCTATCCGTCGTCTACACCTTTATGCGCCACGTAACAAAGTCTCTCTCATGTCGGTGCTTTTCTTTCGGCAGACGCCACTTGTCCCTCTTTACTTTCCTTCCATTACGGGGACAGCGACTACCACGACGAGAGAAGACACCAGGTCGCCTAGCCAGAACAGACGAGGCACCTTCGAAGGCAAGTGTGCGAATAGACAGGAAGCCACTCCATCGATGCTAACAAGGTAGATGATTCGAAATTATCCTCTGACAGAAACCCACTCGGCTTCGACAGAACAATTACCGTCAACTTCGAACGACAGAATTTGGAGCACGTGCGCGGTTCAAACGCATACACACAGGTGCAACACGCAGCCTTAGACACTATATCGCATCTCACGTTTATTAACGTTACCCGCTTCCGATAAATTTCTCGTAGTCGCAGTAACATTTTGAAGGGCTTAACAAGTGCGTAAAGTTTTCAATAAACGTGAAATTGGCTCCAGGACTTGGACCGTAAAACGTATGAGATTTTTTAATCGCCGCCTAACGTCTCCGGGAAGACGCTGAGAATTTCGTAACTTTCCTATAGTTTTCGCTTGGTACTCTCCTTCCGCTGGCTTTTTTTTTTCTGTTTCTCTTTACAGCTCGGAGTTTACGCGACGCGCAAAATGAGTCTTTTTAACGACGCAGTTAATCTCGCGCCTCGACAATCCTGCCGTCAAGATTATTACACTTACCGGGTTAGCCCGGGTTTATAGATAAAGGCGCGCCTCGAAATATCGTCCGTAGTTTTCGTGTTTTTATTAAAATTTAGGAAGAGCAGTTTATAGTTGACCCGGGCGGTAGGCAGTTAAAAAGGAAAATATTCCGTCCCGGTGACCCTTCCTTTACGGCGGATTAATCACCCTCCCCCGTCACAAAGGAAGCACGATTCGATCAACTTCGACAAAGAGTTCGGGCTTGTTCCGCTAGAAAGATGGTGCAGTCGAGCCAGACTCAGGTGTGTAACTATACTAACGCGGGCTCTTTGTTCGATGCACTCGACACCCCGAAATGAGCTGGACGACGCTTCGCTGGAAAGGAGGCATTATGGAAGTTTGTCGAGCGAAGTTCCTCGTTTTATTTTCGGTCGAAGGGCTGCTGCTGCTGCTGCTGCTGCTGCTGCTGCTGCTGCTGGTCGAGCTCCAGAGATTTCGGAGAGATCTAAAAGGGCGACCGAAAGGCATGTCGAGGGCATTGCTAATGGAATGACAGCGTCGACTTTTCTTGCTTTTTACCCTTTCCCCTCTTCTATCGTCCACCTATACAATTGCGCACTCAAATACATAGGTAATATCATCCGATTGTGCTTTCCGAAAGTACCTTCAAGGGGTTAATTTCTTAATAGCGGTTTCGTAACGTTATTTGCAGAGATTATCTGAAATATTTATGACACAACTAGTTCTTTCGAAGTTTTGAAATATTTATTAGAAGTCTTTTTTTTTTTCATTTAGATAGCAAACATTCTTTGGTTTATATAATGTATTGTTATACATTCTGTATTCCATTTTGCAACATCTGTCGGTGTTTTCTGATTCATAACATCCCATGACATATATATTATCTACTTCGTCTTATATTGCACATTACACCTTATATCATGCTTCTTGTTCATGTTAAATATTTTACAGCGCAATGCATGGTAACGGTTAGATGTTACGCTGAACCGTAAACGTCTATAGATAAATTCAGGAAAGAGATGGAACCGAGAGATGTTCCCGGTTCAATTGCTTCTATTATTCTGTCATAATTTCAGGCTTCGTGTCTGTTTTCTTTATCGGCCTTACTATCTAATGACGGCTTTCTTAAATGTTTATTAAATATGCACGCGATAATTCATGGATAATGCCTCCGCTGGGAATATGCATGGGAAGAATTCTGATCTACTAACATTTAAAGACGATTATCGTCACCTTTGACCCAATACACCGAAGGCATTTCAGAACAACTTGGAATTTCTGCTGTTAGATTAAAATCTCCTTCTCAGACAGACAAGAACGATTTCCTTTGAAATTGATTATTTTAATTAAGACTAACAGCAGACGTCAAGCGATTCTTACATTATTATTTTTTTCGCCGTCGCCGTTGTTTTTCGTCCCTTTTTTTTTTTTTATGAATGAAAATTTCCTTTCCAAGTTTATTGACGTAGGAAAAAATTAAGTTTGCTCTACTTTTTTCTTGTCGACAGAGTTTACGTCTAAACAAGTTTTGATGAAAATAAACGCATCAGCTACTAGTCCGGGCTTGTGTCGCAGACCAAACACCGTTTCTTAAAGGAAAAGCCTTCATCAACAACTTATCTATAGAACTTGAAAGAGGCTGTGCTTTTCATCGCAGAGTCGACGAAAACCCCGTGCCTCGGCTCAGGCGTATACATACATTTTCAGTCGTTTTAACTTCCAACGGTGTCGCAGGTGGGGTTCGTTAATACGCGAGAACGAACAACCTCGTTATAACCAGTGCCTCTTGTTGGAAAGAGAGAACGGTTGACTTGTCCTGTGGGATCGATTCTGGAGTTCGGGGTGCGATGGTAGAATGGCCTCTTGTGGTAGGAAAAAACAAATTTAAATTTATGTACGTACACAGGCGAGCTCCGGGGAAATACAATGTTACTCCCGCAGACGAGAAAACAAGCGACGGTTATGTAGGATCCTTCAGTTCCATCCGCGTCTTTCTCTCTTTTCTGTCATTGCGTGATACATTCCTTTTTCCTCTTTTACGTTTTTTCTTCCCCCTTTTTTTTTTTTTCTCTTGGAAAATAATTAGCGCAGTTCTAATGAAACGTATTTCAACGTGGCGTAAGTTGAACAATTTTTCGAGCGAATTCGTACCGGAGATTTAATGCAAAAAGACCTTTTGTCTGTCAACAGTGATTTGAATTTGAGTATTGTCGTGAACATTGTGTTTGCACGCACAAGTGATGGCACGTAAAAAAAAAAAAGAAAAAAAAAGGTTGCGCTAAATATCGTCAAACACGCGCGCATAAGCAATGGCATCAAATAAATATTGATTTCAGTCGCGAAAGTGTGTTTGCGCAGGACAAACAATGTTATTGTTACGAGTTGTACGTATAAGGCGCGTGAGAAGGAAACGTGTTTCATTAACACGTCGTCGAACAACGGAGTAATTAAAAGCGCTGTAAATACGTAAAAGCGCAGAGAGGAAGACACGAACCCGCGGAGTCGTGTTTGCGGTCATGAAATTGAAGTTTTCGATGATGATAACGTTCAACTTTTTTAATAAAGGGACTCGTTGTTAACGTTAATGCGTCGTAAAAATCGTCTTTACAACTTTTAATTTAAAAATAATACCAACGATTTTGGAAATAAAAGTGCGCCATTAATTCAGCGCCGAATGACGTTTATTGCCGTTTTTATATTGACTCGCCATAAAAATTGCCCAACATTTCTCTAGGATCAAAATGGTACAACCAGAAGTATAACTCGAATTTAATGCGAAATACAGATATATATATATACATTATGACGTCACTAATAAAATCACGGGACCACAGTGAAAGCGTCATGTTGTGAACTGCGCGGCTAAAAGTTGCGAACACTTGATAACACCGTTTCTTATGTCGCGCACGTTTCCTGATTTAGAGTAGAGAATAACCTCCTAAAGTATATTATCTCTGAAGTACTATAAAGATATTCTTTTTTATACGTCGCTTTATACATTTGCTGTAACATTATCTTTATGTTGTCAACATAAACTTCTGAATGCGCGGGTACTTTTTGAAAATCGGTTTCACCTGCAGGCTCGAACGTGAGGCGGAGGAAAAAATCGCGGAAAAAGAAATTGGTAATAACCGATGATGCTTTTTCCATTTTAATGACTCTTCCTGGAAAACGCATTACACACGTCGTTATGCGATAGTTGAAACAACGCCCTTCTCTCATATAATAATAATAATAATAATAATGCTCGGCTGAAATCCGACATCAAATAGGATTGTCATAACAATCAATATAAATTTCTTATACATTAACCGTACGATTTAGTCATTCGTTCGAACGGCTACATAAAGCTGGATCAAAGGGAGTTATGAAAAGAAATGCTATCGGTTTGAGCGATCCAAGGAAAAAGAAAGAAAGGAAAAAAAAAAAAAAAGTAAAAGGAGAAAGAAAACCCGAGGAGGAAGAATATTTGAAATTATGCATAAGTATATAGAAGGCGATAGTAAAAGTCAGCCGTTTGCGATTTGGTTTGATCTCGAGGAGGATTGCCGTCGAGCTCCCGTGCGTACTTCCGATGAAATCCTGATCTCGGGATGATCCCTAGTCCTCGACCTGGCAGATCCGACATAACGCCTTTGCGCGAAAGGAGCAAGTATCCGACAAGTTACGCGTACCGTAACCAGGGGCAACCCTGGTCTGGTAAAAGCGTTTAGGTTCGCCAAGTTGGTTCTTAACGTGGTTAGAGGGTCATCAACGCGAAGGGGTCGAGATAACGCGAACGAGAAGGAGACCCTCCTTCGAAGGAAAAGTCGAAGGTAGAAGCGCAAGAAATGGCAGTCGTGATAAACGTTATGGGCAAAGGGCCGAAGATATTGCAAAAGCCGAACGGACAGCTCGACTGATAAATATTAATCGATTCCCCTCTTCGGCTGCGAGCGGTTTTTAAGCGGCGCTTACGATGGAAATTTTCGACAGCGAAATAAACAATGCGATTGCACGTCGCGAGTCGCAAGTGAATTAATACGGCATTAATTGTAGAACTATTTCGCGTAATAAAACGTACCGGTGCTTTTTCCGTTGAACCCGTGTGGTTGAATCAATGATGGATATGCCTGATAACTCCCGACACGAACGCCTAGCCGTAATAGTTGCTTTATGAGGCGATTAAAAGAAAAATATTAAATTCCGCGAAACATAAAAGTCTTTATCTACGTAGATTCCCCGGGCGTTTTTTTTTTTCTTCTTCTTCTTCCTAATTAAACATCGCGTCGATTTATGTACATAACCATTTTGATTAAATGAGGAGCAGAGGAGATAAAATGATTTTCAAAAAATCAATGCCAGGTTCTTTGTTGTTAATCCAACTAACTTAAGACCAAACACAGAAACTGCAGATCCCTTTTAAACTGATAGCAAATTTGATTGAGAATTCCATTATAGCGGCTCCGTTTTCTTCGCCTCAAAATTCCAGTTTAATCGATATCAATTTATTCCTTCGTCATTTTCAAGGAATAAACGACTTTCCTCGAGCATGAAAAATGATTGCCTTCGGTGGATTTTAATTAGCAAATGAAGCATGGAATATAATTATCGGTGGCACGAATTGCCGCAATGCAATTGTTGTTGGCAGACACAAATATTTGTGGCTGTATATTCCGTCGTGTACGAGTATTCGCAATATCTCGAGCCGAGTCCCGTCTACGAGTAAACCTTCGCCATGTACTTCCTCTTTTGAAGCGTTGCGCAATCTTCCCCAGAACGATACCCTGATAACGAGCTACGGCAGAGACAGGATTAAAGCTTTCGTAGACGAGGAGCATTCTCTATTATTGCCTTCTTTACCAGTGACGTCGCTGGTCCCAGATACAATATACAAAATGCGAAATTTTTGATTCCAGAGAGCAGTACGAATTTTCCTGTCCCATCCATTCTGCCGACGCACGCGCACACATATAAACGCACACTTAGGCGTGTATACTATACTATATATACTCAAATATACACGTATAAATATATATATATATATATATATCTACAGACACTGAAAATTGTTGTACCATCGTTCTCGCTCGGTCTTCATTAATCTCGTTCTACACGTAGCGTCAACGAGATATCGTTCTTCCAGCGATTTCGTGACACAGGAAACGGTCGAGAGGCATTCTCTCCTCCGGCGGACTTCTGCTGTGTTCCTTTTTGCGGGATTTCGTACTATCGAGAGAGGTCTTTCGCGATGCCGGAAAAGCGCGGAGACAATCCGGGTTGAAATGTTCAACTACAACTCGACAGACTTTAGTTACACTGGGCGAGAGTGAGACGGAGAAACAGAAAGAGAGATGGATAAAGAGAGAGAGACAACTGTCATGGGAACGAAACTTGTGTACCAGCTAATGTTTTTAGTTGCACTGCGGAGTAGCGTGAATTGCTATCTTGAGTTGCTCCGAGCGAAAATACTCACATATTGAACTAGTTTCCAAAATTAAGTTCGAAATCATTGGTTAATGTATTATTCAGTACAACGCGATCGTGAGGAGATTCTCGTCGATGCGAAAATTAACCATTACCCGGATGAATTTTACTTTTAAAAGTTGCCCCAGTATATTAGTCAATTTATAACTGTAATCGAACTCGATCCGTCAAATTGAATAAATAAAGAATTCACCCTTCGTGAAACTCTGTAAAACTTAGTTTGAAATTGAGGTGTAGGATTGTATTTATTTTGTTTACTTGTCTGTAACTAAATAAAATCAACCGAGTTAAGATTATCAATAATGATCGATTAACACATAATCTGTACTGTTATTCATTCTTTTTGTTAATGTATTATGAATTTGTTAATTTACGAAGAAAAATGGGAATAGCATTGGAATAGAACAAACGAAAAGAGACAAAACATATACCAATACAATAACAAAAAATCACCTACGGACGATTGGTGCTTTTGTACAAACAATGTATTAATTACGATTGTTAATGACGGATCCAAAAAGTGATCCCAAAATTTAGGAAATAGTTTTCGGTATCTTACACAATCGAAAGCAAATGGAAAAGGTCGGAGACAGAAGATTTCATTTGACCTCGTTTAGATACGACTCTTCAATTCAAATAGCGAAATAGCGCGAACCACGGAGCATAACCGAGGTAGTAAAACCTTCATTGCGATTTCCTCGTCCCTCTTAACCTCCGGTGCCGTCAGAGCACCGACCGCGGGTATAAAGTTCCTCGTCTTTCCAGAGTTTTACGCCTCTTCCATCCAGACGATCGCCAAAGCCACGGAGAATCAGCGACGTTACTGCTCTTGGAGCATTTTAATTGCAAAGAAGAATACCCGCGGAGACAATGGTGAACCTTACACCGCAGTTGTTCGCCTTCAAACGGAAGAGTAACGAAATGAAAAATTTGTTATTGCCAGCACGTTTCGTACAATGTGCGTGCGAAACTGTTTTTCCTGGTAATTTGCGGGAGATGTATTGAGAATAGATGGCTGCAACTTTTTTCTTTTTTTTCTTTTTTTTTCGTGTCTTTTATCTGAATATGAAGTTTGTTGTACGGTTAGACTTTTTCATTTGGTTTAACAATAAAGTAGAAAGTCTAAAATCTTCAATTTTTCCCAGATATTTTTACAAGATTTGTTTCAAAAAGAAAAAAAAAAAAAATTATAGGTAAAGAAACTTTTTCTTATCATCGCGAATTTAAATTAACACTTCACTCGAACAAATGAAAGCCTTTTATATTAAGAATTCCCCCTACAATTTGTCTGAGTATTTGTATTATAACGACCGCGTTAATTTGACAAAGGAAAGCTTTTATTGAGCAATCCTTCTCTTAAAGATTTCTGCAGCGGAACAGCTTCCTCATGTTTCAATCCCAAATGAAAATGGTTATCGGGAATCCCATTTTTATCCTGAAATTGTTTCTCGGGAAAGGCGATCGTTACTCGTAGGATACCGAGTGGCGTGAACCTCTTGTTGTTTACAGGCTTGGCATATTTCGAAAATTGTGGGCCACCAGAGCGCAATTGCGTGCGCTTCCAACTTAGACCTATCCCCCTTCGTCCCTCTTCGTCGTTGAGAAAGAAGGGAAACGGAAACGAATCTTCGGGAAATCACAGACGAGAGCGTTATGTGTGGCAGCGGTGCTCGTGGCAGTATCGCATCGTAATCCCTGGACACTCGTTTTCAGAAGACCATCGATCTATTCGCTCTACTGGTTACTGCGGCGCTCCGACGGCGATCGCTACACCCACCAACGCGTGTATCACGATCCTTGTATCCGATATAATTCCGATTCCCCGTAGGACGCTACCGCGGTTCTCGAGTAAAGGCAGTAATTTGCAGACTGAAATTTTCTCACGCTCGGGGCAACTGCCGTCTAATTTCAAGTCCGAGCGCGGCCGCCTGATCTCGAACCATTGACGGCTTTACATTTTCGTCGTTGCGCTCTAATGCATTTACAAAAGGAAAACCTGAAAAAATATTTAGCCGAGATAAAAGAAAATAGTTTTGACACACGCGCGCTCGTTCCTATTTTGCGAGCGCATTTTTCTATTTAGCCCGCTAGCTCGGCAAAAAAAAAAAAGGAAGTCCACTCGAAAGAAGTATCTCGCATTTCGCAACAAAAATTATTCGGATAATACGAATATCTGTTGATTTTTTGAGACGATAAGTGGGTTTTTCATACGTTTTTGTGAATTGTGAAATTGGATGAATTAAATTGGCACTGAAGGGGGATAATTTGTAAAGGGAATTATTTTAACTGACAGAAGATTTACTGATTTAATTGATGAGATATTTGAGTTTTTTAAAAGTATATAATTTTTATATTTTGAAGATTTATATGAAGAAGATTGTTTGTAATTTCGTTGTAATTAAATGTTGTTTGATTCTGCAAAGAACATTTTTTAAATATCTAATGCGATTGGAATTATTCGTATCTGAAGAAAAGAATCAAGAAACTACTGAATCTCTGTCAGAAACTTTAATTACAGAGCTGCAAGTTTTCTCGTAGTACAAATGATACGTCTTGTCCGAATAACGCGCAGCTTTTTTTCTCTCTCTCTATCTGGGACGTACTTTCGTTTCTCTTGTTTCCTGCAGAATATTAAATTTATTGATTTCGCAATAAATTAATTCCGATAAATTTTGTAATATTAAGCTCTGAATTACAAAATAAGTTTAATTTACTTTCCTTTTTCCAAGCGAAATAAATTCAGGAATACAATCTTCCTTCAACAAAAGAAAATAATATATTTAAAAGCAACAAAGAT
>JABFQA010000195.1:0-24294 GCA_022817065.1 Probaryconus sp. ZL-2020
ATGTCAGGATTGACCCAAGGTGCGTCCTCAATTGTTACAGTTACTGTTAGCACGAGATGCACAAACAGTTTGTCTAAAGTTTTAGTACATTTGAGTAAAACAAATGGTTCGACAAACTGTTGTTGCATTTATGCTGTCCTGATGCAGAAAATAAGTTTACTTAAAACTGTTGACCTGATGAGTGCGATAAACTCTTCCAACATGGGGTAGGCCATTTTTCTAGCATATACGCAAACAGTGGCTATGAGTGTATAAAGGTAGGGCCAGTCATTGTCTACTCATGGGCCGACGGTTATTAGAATAACCCTAAAATTGGTTGAATTGAAAATCTTTCTTGGATTGGGCTCACCATCGGCGTGCGTTAGCCTATGGTCGTTAATGAACTGACAATTTTAAATGATACAACCTTTGCGCCAAACATGGCCAATTTATTTATGGTGACATATCACAGATTTTTCTACATAGGTTTACTTTACTTATAAACTCATATATGAGAGTAGGCTAATGAACATTTATGCTGGATGAACATAGGTTAACCACATAGTCAAACGAAATACAAACGTTTTCCCTGTTAAAAAATACTTATAGAGACCAATAGGACTATTTCTATAAGGATCTATAAGTATCTATGCGGTTTTTGTCACTAATTCGTCAATTCTTCAATTGCACTTGTTTTGCTGAATATAATGCTATTTGGAAATACTTATGCATTTAATAGTCTCTATGTGGATATTCAAATTAGAATGTGTTAAATTGTACTCTATAAGTATTACTAAATCATTTCAATTTGGACATCCACATAGAGACTATTAAATGTATAAGTATTTCCAAATAACATTACTGTTTGGGTTACATGTAACTCGCTTAGTAACAAAGATGCATCCCTGAACCTTGAGGAACAAAGAATAGAAAGTTTCTTTTACAACCCCTTGTTCGGACCATCGCGATACCTAACAGTGTTCTAACAGTGTTCTAACAGTGTAACAAATAATCATATAATCTTAGAATTAATTAAAGTAATAGTTTATAATACAACAGTGTAATCATTGGCTTAATCCAGTCCATTATATCTCCCTGAACAATTACATTTAAGATAACAAGTACAATTGACGAATTGACGAATTATTGACAAAAACAGCATAGATACTTATAGATGCTTATATAAAATAGTCCTATTAGTCTCTATAAGTATTTTTCAACAGGGACTGTTAATAACCCTGCAAAAAAAAGAGATAGAAAGTTATAGAACGCAAAGAGGAATATTCAGAAAGTCCATTCGAATTTTGGGAAAAGCGATTGCACATTAAAATTCTGTATCACTTAACTTTTTATTATAAAAAAATAGAAAGTTATATAGAAAGATTAAAAACGAAGGATTTCTATCTCGATATATCTCTATAAAGCAATAGAACTTGAACATAACCTTACTGTAACAATTATAAAATATGAAGACATTCACAGCGATTTAAAGTGATAAAAAATATTCCTGATGAATTGATAATTTTAGAAATGTCCATTCAAATTTCATTTTGCTTATTGCATTCTAATACTTTTTATCACTTTTTTTCAGGGGAATTTCATTTGCAGAACTGGGCTAATAGAAATTGATGTTAGGCTAACACAATCATAAAGAAAATGTTTAAACTGCTGTCATGTCTGTGGTATTTACAACTTCATTTACAAGAAAATACAAACGAACTATTTTATTGAGCTAACATGGGCTAACGTTGGGCAAACTATTGCCTTTAAAACTTCAAAAAAATTCGAAAGTGTAGGTGCCTATCAAGTATCTTATTATAATTAATCACTAACTTAGATTAATTCTAGTAAATTAGTGAAAAATATCTATTTTCAGCTAAAATTTATATATTAGTTACATGCAATAAAAATAAATTACTTTTAAATGAAAATTTTGTAATAATTTACTGATAAATTTTAGTAGCAGATAATGCTAAGAGATGTAAAACAATTTATTTAAATAAATTTCGTCTTAAAATATTTTTTAATTGTTAATTTCTGATTTAACCCATTGACTACTCTGCTGTCTCCCCTCTTAAATTCACGGACGCGACTCACACTAGCAACAAGCCCCGCCCATCAATGCTTTCCAAACGGCCGTACGCACGCAGCCACAAACGCCTCCACTCTTCTCACAAGTAGATCCCTGAACATTCAGGGTAGTCAATGAGTTAAATTACTTTTTTAATTTCTGCTTTAAATCTCTAAATTTTCTCACACATGTTAAATAAATACACATTTAAATACTACATTAACTTACATTCGCAGTTAAATTTTCAGTTTTATTGACAAGCAGTTCTAATCGTTCACCACGCATCGATAAGTTGTCAATATTTTTTACCATGATGTCTTTTAACTCATCAAGTTCACCATGCACTTTTGAAATTGTATCAATATCTCTGGATTCACTGTAATGTTTCTAAAAATAATAGTTTAATATTTTAATATTTTAATATTATAAAATATTCAGTAGGAATAGTTAAAAATGTGTAAATAATATTTACCGTTTCATTGTTCAAAACTTTGCCAAATTCAGTATTTATAGAATAGGCTAAAGCAGTTTGTACTCCATCAGGATATATTGCTTTGAATCTTCTCTTTATTTCATTGAGAAATAAAAAAGCCCGAGACCTTTGAAAATCCTACAACATAGTTCAATAAAATTTAATAAGATTTATAATTCTTAAAAACAGATATGGTATGAAATACTAACATCATCGGTAATGCACATATATATTATTCTATCTTCACAAATGTAATGAAATAGATAAGGTCCTTGAGAATATGTCAGTTTGTCATTATTGGGCGGAATCGTTTCTAAAATTTGCTCGGTAACTTCTTCAAAATTTCCAGCACAAGTGGCATGTTTTGCTAGAACTGTAGGTCCTCGTGCCACAACACTGTACAAAATTGGCATGGTGATTCCTGTATTAATTTATTTATCATTAATTAATTAATATTTACTTTAGAAATTAATTCAGCATAAAACATATTAAATAATTATTGGGTAGGCCAATTAATTAATTAAGTATGTTGGGTAGGCCAATTACCAATTACCAATATTTTAAATGTGATTTTTCAAATTTGCTGTTTACCTATGTGATACCAATTTCAGTTTTATAAAATTTTAATGGAGCAGAAACTAGCAGCAAATAGCCAGCAGCAAATTAAAAAAAAAACTATGCTTGAAACAATGGGCAAATAACAATAATGATTAGACAAATGAGAAAAAGTGTCACTAGTATTTGCCCAACCATTATTTTCATTTGCCCGATATTATTATCCCATTGTCTTTTTCTGGTCACTACAGTGACCATGATTTTATAGATATGATTTTGTAATCCTTTACAATGGGATGTTTGTAAGTGATAATTTGTATCAAAATAACTTCAATTATAAATAAAAAAGTTAACTATATGACTATTGCGAAATTTATATGCAAATGTTTGCGATTTTTCGCAATTTTTTGCAAAAATTTAAAAACACCCAAAATATGATTTTTCATCTAATTACCACATTTTAAGTTATAATAAAAAGTTTTTTTTTGTTTCTATAAGAAAATAAAAAAGATGAAGACAACGGTTTAAAAAGAAAGAAAAATAATTAAAACCAAAATTTCTTGCTGGTCTTATTTATTTAGTAGACTAGCAAGAAATTTTGGTTTTAATTATTTTTCTTTCTTTTTAATTTTCAGACTTGCCTTTATGTTATAACAAATCTTTTAGTTTTATGGGTTTTTAATTTTTAGATTTGCCTTTTTTAATATCAAAACTTTTTGTTTTTTCGATTTGGCAGATAACTGAAAAAAATCTTGCCGAACCCGTCACAATGATACAAAAAAATACTGTCTTCATCCAACACATCAAAAGAAGGCTATGATATATAATTTGATTGATAAAGCTATCACATTATCACATGAAAAATTTCACAGAGAATATTGCAATTGTTGTAAATATATTGAAAAATAACAAATATCCTGATAGATTTATTAATGAATATATAGATCATAGACTTAAATATCATTTACATATTAAAGATAAAACACCTAATGACATGATTGTATCAAATTCTGCCAAAACTTTCTTTGTATAACCATTCCACGATAAGTTTTCGAAAATTATGGAAAGATTTTTAAAATCTTGACATAAAAATTATTTACAAAATTGACAACAAACTAAACACGATTATAAAGAAAGGTAAAGATAAAATTTCTACGCAAGATAAACATAATGTAATTTATAAAATAAATTGTAAACAATGTGATAAATTTTACATAGGACAAACAAAGAGGGCATTGGCAACGAGAATTAAAGAACATTATAATAATTGGAAATTAGATAAGGATAAACATAATGTAATAACACAACACAAATTAAAATTTGACCATGATATGAAATGGAAAGATGTTAAAATTTTAGACAATGAACAGAATTATTACAAACGACTAACTTCGGAAATGTTACATATTAGAAGCAATAACAAATACACATTGAACGCACAAACAGACACTGATAGATTAAGCGAATTGTATGACACCATTATATAATTAGTATAATATTTGACGCGAACTGTTAAAGTTCAAAAATTTTAACATTTGGACTAGTGTTTATAAGAAAAAGTATGTGAATTACGTAAAAAAACGAAAAACATGTAAGTCAACAACAATTTAAATTATATAGAATCGATGAGGTCCGTTTTGAGTGTTAACTTTATAAATTTGTATATTTTTATAGTCAAGATACTCCTGAAGATGACTGAAAGTATCATAACACATTTCATCAAACACAACTTATAGAATATGTTACATAAAATTAATTTATTTTTTTACAATATTCTCCCATATACAATGAAGAGCACCACGTCGCCCTTTTTTTGAATTTCATTTTATTAACAATTTAAAAACAAAAAACACTAAAAGTGCGAGAGAGATAGATGATCCGAGTGACGAATCACCTTAAATTATTTTATTTAAACACTGTCTTCATCATTTATTTAAATATCAGTTACATTTTGCCGTCATTATCTACTTGCACGGGTAAGGATAATAAGAGTTTGATAATAGATCAAATTTGTGTTGTACTATCTGTTTGCATGTTTTTCACTTATCTATCATCTTTTATATTCAGCAAAATAAATCACTCTCTCATTCAGTAATGCAATTTATTATTCCCCAATCTCAGAGAAGTTATATTTGGTACCTGCAAAGGCAGGTCCCAAACTCTTTTTTGTAAAATATTGTACATACCTCTAAGCCATCTTCAGAATTTTCTCGAATCGACTTTTCAAGCTGCATACGGGCATTTTCAGCTGCTATCTGCCTTACAGTCATTTTTGTCCACTAACTAACTTCACCTGTAATTTCTATCTGTAACAATTTATAAATTTATGAATAAATAAAAAATATTTATTTATAAATTTGCGCGCTGCTGTATAATGTGCAGTAATAATCTGCAGTTTAAATTATTTTAAACAATGACAAAACATGAGCAAACATAAGCAATCCTTTTTGGTTCCGCTAAACCTAAATTTACGTTTTATAATGACTCTAAATGCATTTTTTTTAATCTTCCGCTGGTGAATTTTCTGCTAGTGTCACCATAACTTTATACACCATGACAAATTATTAGCACAACATGTGACAAATATTGAAATTAATTGAAATTGTAAATAAATTGGAATATTATATTTACAATTTTTTCTAAATTTGCAATATTACAACGTAATAAAAATATTAATTTCAAGAGAAATTAATTTCAAGGATCCGAATAGACTATGCCGATTTTAAGGTGATGTAGAAGCCTATCTATGCAATTCAAAAACTAGCAATCATGCCATTTCTTTAACCCGAGAGTAGGCGCGTACTTTTCTGACCTCTTTGTTTATCAACAAAAATCCCACTCGGTTATCTTTGTCGTTGCGGTAAAAAAAAAAAAGTAGCGCGAGCACTCCCGGGTTTAGATTTAACGGATTTGCCTGAAATTTAAAATTAAAGTTCCTGAATCGCAAAAGTTTATTTCTTTGATAATATTTTTACAAAATAATTCAAAAGTAACTTTTGCAAAACATTGCAGATTATTTTTGCACAAAAATAATACCAGAGAAATAAACTTTCGCGATTCAGGAACATTAATTTTAAACTTCAGGCTATTCCACTGAATATTAAAGAACTGGCATGATTTCTAGTTTTTGAATTTATAGGCTTCGGCATAGCCTTAATCACTATAAATATACATCATTAAGATGATTTGTCAGTCATGTTAGAAGTTCATGCTACCTCTCACTCACTCCTGTTGAGAGGAAAAAAGAGGTAGCGCGAACTTTTAACATGAGTGACAAATCCCCTAAGGTGATTCGTCACTGAATTATTGCTCGATTAAATGTCCGTTTAATATTTTCGTTCTTAATGATTATTTTTAAAAAATCAAAGCGTAGGGAAAATTATGATTATGGGCAAACATTTTTCGCTTTGTATTTTTAATATTTATAGTGAATGTATTGTTTGAACTAGTTTTTAACACCAAATTCAGGAGTTCAAACAATACGCCCACAGTTCATTATAAATATTGAATACATATACAGTAAAATATTCTCACATAATTATAATTTTTCACTACGCATCGATTATTTAAATATAATAATTAAGAAAGGAAATAATTAAAAAGACACTAAATCTAGTAATAAACCAGCGACAAATCACCGTAATGTAAAACTGTATAAATTGTATGAAGAAATACAAAACTTCAAGTAAATTTACAATAAAAGTTTGTAAAATTAAAATTTTCACTGTAATATTACAGTAATTAGTACTTGAATTTTACATAATATAATCTACAATTTCGGTATGAACCACTGAAAACAAATAACCAGTGATTCATACCGAAATTTCACACTGTAATTTTTTGAGCTTAGATGATGATAAAAATATAATATGAAAATTCTCATTTTTAAAAAATGAAAAAATTACCATTATATAAAAATATATGATATTATATCACACTCTAAATCTTATTAAACAATTATTCTTATTAATTATTCATATAATCAATTATGATCTTTCTTGAAGCATAAAAAATAAAACCATGTTCCGTTTCAATTAATCGACAAATAAAACATTTTCTTAATGAATGTTTAAAATTCCTCGTGCTTAAAACACAGTTATTTAAATCTTAGTTATTTTTTCATTTTTTAATAATGAGATTGTTCATATTATATTTTAATCATCATCTAGTTGGTTTAAAGTTAACCATTTACAAAGTAGGGGAGAGCGTTGTACCTAGGGCCAGAGAATTGAACGTATCCTCATTAATTTATCAGGAAGGTGCGGTCATTTCGCTGGCCCTAGATACACCGCTCTCTCCTAATATTTATGTACAAGGTGGTCCATTTAAGAACATTTGGGACTCGAAAGCGCCACAAAATCAAAATATTTGGAAGACATTAAAAATAATACAAAATTGTAAAAAAGGAAAACGCAGTACCAAACTACAATCTTTTTGCAATTTTTTTAATTAGGTTTCAAATTCGTCAATAGTTTCTAAGTTGCTAACTTTTGGAACTAAGATTTTCTAACCTTAATAATTTCCAAAATCGCAGTTCCAAAAGTTAGGAACTAAGAATCTTTTGACGAACTTGAAACCTATTTCAAAAAATTGCAAAAAAATTGTAGTTTGGCACTACGTTTTCCTTTTTTACCATTTTGTATTTTTTTTAATGCTATTCCAATATTCTGATTTTGTGGCGCTTTCGAGTGATAAATCCTCTTAACATGTTATCGATTAATAACTCGAAAAATAAAGATCGTAGAGAAAAATTATCCATTATAAAAGTTGTCAGATAAGATTTTATACGGCTATTTTATAGCCCTTTTCATATCTTACAACTTTTATTTTGGATAATTTTTCTCTACGTTGTTTATTTTTCAAGCTATTAATCGATAACATGTTAAATGGAGCACCCTGTATAATATAAAAGAACAACATTCTGTAAGCCAATCAGAAGCGATGATTCTTTATGTCTTCCTATAATCCTAGCCTATAGTTATCATAATATTTATATCGCGGATTAAATTCAATTCTTTCAAATCACGAGGCTAATTAAATCTTGCATTATATATATATATATATTTTTTTTTTAAATGATCATCTCCTCAAAAAAGGAGTAATACGTGTTTGTGTATTTAAGTGACATATAAATATTTTATGAAAGTTTTTACGAGCGCGGAAATTCGATGAAAAATTCAAAAATCATTTTTCATATTTTACATATTATACTGTAAATAAATGAGTGAGCGCGCCCTCCGGAAGTGCTGCCTCTGTATTCTGAAATACTTTATTATTTTAAAATAACAAATATACATTTTATTAAATAAGAAAAAATTTACACATGTCATTTTATGTTAAACATAATACATAAATACTACCCGCGCATTTCTGATCAGATCTGCAACTTCAGGTCATGCTTAGTTTTTTAAGAAAGGTATAATTGTTTAATAAGATTTAGAGTTTGATATAATATTATTTAATTTTATATAATATTTATTTTTTCATTTTTTAATAATGAGAATTTTAATATTATATTTTTATCATCATCTAGCAGGTTTAATGTTAACCATTTACAAAGTATTTTTTGTATCTTACAAAAGAACAAAATTCTCTAAGCCAAACAGAGGCCAGGATTCTTTATGTGTTCCTATATTCCTATATTCCTCGCCTCTGATTAGCTTGGAGTATTTTGTTCTTTTGTAATATACATGAGTATTACTCTGTAAATGGTTAACGATAAACGTGCTAGATGATGAAAACATAACTATGATTTAAATAACTATGATTTAAGCACGGAGAATTATAAACATTCATTAATAAAATGTTTAATTTGTCGATTAATTGAAACGGAACATGGTTTTATTTATTACGCTTCAAAAAAAATTTATAAGAATAATTGATTAATAAAATTTAGAGTTTGATATAATATTACATATTTTTATATAATAGATTTTATTTTATTTTTTAATATTGTGAATTTTCATATTATATTTTATCATCATCTAGCAGGTTTAACGTTAACCATTAACAAAGCAATATCAAGCGTCAGGACAGCGGCGCGACGAGCTAAGGTTTAACCGTGCCGCCACGCGACATTATATACTGGAGTTTTGCTCTTTCTTTTTCAGCTCGAGAAAATTCGCAAGTTATTTTTCTGTAATTTTTCATAATTTCCTTAAAAAAAAAATATATTAACTTATTTGTAAGCATGAAACATTATTCTAAAAATCTTTTTATGCTTGTGGATATAATATTTGTTGTTTTAAATAATTACTTTATCACTGACATTATAATTGATTTTGTTACGACCGGTATAAGGTTTAAAAACAGAGATGAGAAGCTATAGAGTGAAAAAATGCATGCTTTACAGAATTCTGCCGCTAGGGGCAGTTAATGCACTAAGTATAAAATAAATTCAAACATTAATAATGTCAAACATATTCAAAACAAATGATTTATTAATTATTAAAATTAACAAAAATAACATTAAGAATAATGATTATTTATTATAATGTATATATATTTGTTTATAAGCAAATATTAATTAAAATATATCTTTGACTATATATAAATGCTATTAAATATCAATATATCGATGTTTCATATCGATTAAGATTTCGTTAATTAATCTTAGCTAGAGATTTTAAAAATGATTTTAAATAAAAATACATTGTACATTAATACAATTGAAGAATATTTAAAAAAGATGTAAATAATTATCAAAATTTTCTTTAGAAATTTATCATTGCTAAAGATTCATCAATGAAGATCATTACTGAAAAATCGTTAGTAAAGATTTTTTAGTAAATATAATTTCTTCATTAATAAAAATAGATCTTCATTAATCTTCATTAATTAAAATATATAAAAGAATACAAAAACTACTATTTAGATATTTCTGAATTAAAAATCATTGAAATATATTAAAAAAAAAAAAACAAAAAAACGCGTATAAAAAGAAGTGAAATCAACCCCACAAAAACCTTTAAAGGTAAAAAAGACGAGCCAAGGTTAAAATCGTCTTCCAAAAAAATATTTCCGTCGACAACATCATCCCTCAAAGAGATGTGACATCATCCAAAATAAACCCAAAATAAAATCCAAACTCACAAAAGATTGCTCGAAAACTTGGCGTCGCGCTTTTAAAAATCAAATGTCTAAAATAACTTTCAAAGTGGAATGTCATTTTCACTGTTGCAATAAAAAAAATGGCGAAGTTTTCAAACAATTTTTTGTGAGTTTAGGTTTTATTTTGGCTTTATTTTGGATGATTTCACATCTTTTTGAGGGATGAAGATGCCGAGGAAAATATTTTTTGGGGGATTTATGTATATTACAAAAGATTTATAATATTAATTTATGTTAAAAATTATTCATATAATTAATTATGGTCTTTCTTAAAGCATAATAAGTCAAACCATGTTCAGTTTTAATTAATCGAGAAATGAAACATTTTCTTAATGAAAGTTTAAAATTCCCCACGCTTACAAATTCACACATTAGAGTTTTGTTCTTTATTCAACATGCTATTATAGATATAGTAATTTTTCGACAAAACTTGCTAGAAGCCCCCTTCTATTCTAACAATTTTCTGTAAAATGTGAATGGATTGTATTCAGAATCATGTAATGTAGGTGGCGGGATCACTAAAAATTTTAGATAACAAATTAACATTTTGTCACTACCTGATTTACTCTTAAACATATCCCTCGAAAAAACTCAAACTGCTTATAACATGAGCAACAAAAAACAACAATCATTTTATTCAAAAATTATACTACAAATTTCATTTTGTCCGTGACAAAAAAGAAATGTGTTCCAAAATCTAGAAAATAGATAACATTTATTCAATTAAATCATAAATATGTAATTTGAAAGGAACTAAAGTAATCAGTTTTAAAGGAAATTATTTTTCTAAATTACATTTTTTTTAATAATATAATGAAATATCATCATAAATATCAGATAAACAATATAGTAGAAATTATATACCAGTAGATTAAAATAAGTTAAAAAACATTATTTTAGAAATAGATAAAACGTCGCTGCTGCTAACTGCACACCTCCAAGACGTAATCTTATAAAGTGGTTTATACAGTTAGCCTCGCACCTTCTGAGTCATTTCCTAAATTTTGAACGAGCAAATTAATCCATCTTTATTGCTGTACATATAAAACAGGAAGATTATACTTTATACTTTTCGTTAACAATATAATAAAGTCTGTTACATTGCGGTGTAACGCATTTTTCTAAATGAATAAACGAATGACATATGAAATTATTGGATGTAATATAATATACATATTCAACAGTCATTTTCATTATCTGACTGATTTTATTGCAATGATATGTCAAGTGAATTTCTTTTTCAGGAATTTAAAAAATTGTGTTAAAAAAATTAAACGCTTAGTTAATGTGAACGGATTATTCGGGCCTTATACATCTTTGTTCTTTTAAATGCTGCTTTCGGCCCCGTTTCACCCGTTCCCCACTGAGAAGGAGAATTCTCCTGTTAATTTTTGTCACTTATTTTTCTTTGTTTTACCAACCCCGCTACCCCTCTCTGTGTACCGGGCTTCCTTGCCGTTTCCGTGACACCTTTCCCCCAAATCAAATATGAAACCCGTTCTTTTTTTTTTGTGTTTCGATTTCCCCGTGTAAAATCACGTTCCCTTTGGCCATTTCGGGATAAAGTGGCTTGACTCTCAACAACCTGCGACGCCTGCCGTAACTGGTGTTCACATGAGTTGTTCGATGGTTCGATGGTTTTGAGGACATTTGGTGATTTCGGGGACATGACCCGAAAAATGTTTACCATTTGAAGGCAGATTTAAAGACACGGTCCCAAAAACAACCATTAAAAAATATTAAACATGTAAATCTGCTATACGGAAGACATTTTTGAATAATTTTGATGTGTAAATATCTTTAAGCTCCCCCCCCCCAAATGCCCCTAGCAAAAATAAAAATCGTCACGCGTCACGCATCTGGTACAAGAAAAACGTAGTTTCGTCACACGTCGCGTGACGAATACAAGAAATTAATAATAAATTACTAATGATAATGTAAGTAATGTAAATAGAAAAATATTTGTATTAATAATTTAATAAATTATATAAACAATTTATAAAAAATAATAATATAAACTTTATTATTTATAATATAAAATTTATATTATAAATATGTAAATATACAATGAATAATAATAACATAAAAAATAAATAATTAATTAATTAATGACACATTAATTTTATTTATTATTAAAAATACATTTTTTTCATAAAATTTTAGAACAAAAAATGTATGCATCATATTATATATTTATTTATGAAGGAGTGTGGGGTCCCCTCTTACACCGCTCGAGCACGAAGGGTAGTGCCAAGCATGAGTACCAAGCATGAGAACATTCTTTTAATATCCCTGAAAAACTTCAAATACATTTTCTCTTTGAGGAAGTATTTATTAATGTAGTGGTTGTTTGGAGTACATTTGGTGGAATCGAGGACGTTCCCCGAGGACAATTCGAGGACAACACGTTTTTGAATGTATATAAAACGAATCGTTTTGAAGTAACCGTGTCGGGTTGTTTAAAAGAACAGTGGCACCAATCGCTAAGATAGCAGTGATACCATCATTGATGTGAAAAGTACATTTCACTTCACACAGTAATTTCGCACCGTTGAACTTTGAAAACAAGTTTAGAAAAGTAAAGTCATTTGTTTCACAAAAGAAGATCGATATATTGGTAAGACTACTGAAATTTTATTAGCAAGCATAAATTGGTAATTTATTAATCATTTATTTTTTCTGAAATCTGTTACTTTAAATTTATTGTAATTTTAGTTTGTTATATATTTATTTTTTATAAATGTTTAAGAAATATTTTTATTTCAGGCATCTTAAATGTCCAAAAGTTTACTAAGAACAAAAATGAACGAAAGAAAAATTGTTGGAAACGAAAGTAAACTTTCAATAAGTGATATATTAAACACCAACTGTTTAAAGGAAATATTTGAATATCTTCCTATTTACGATACGGTTTTAGTAGATGAAGGTAATTTCTTATATTTTAATATTTTTTAAGGTCAACCTTTTTTAGTATCCTTGTTTCAATCATAAAATCTGTTCTAGTATTTTCGGTGCTCAGAAATAGTTGACCTTTTGAGTATTGAACCTTTGAATATTTTTTTACAATAAAATATGTTTCCAGTTTGCAGACTATGGAAAGATGTAAATTTGAATTACTGGCGGAAATTAAAAAAAATAGATTGCAGGTTTTTATTTAACCTATGATAAAAATTTTGAATTGGATATACTGATGCCTAAGAAAATTATATTTCGAAGTAATAACTGGTTAAATGACATCCATCTATGAAGCCCATTCTGTAGAAGTATATGACATTATAATTAAATCATGCTCAAACATTACGAAGCTCAGTATATATGTATACATTTTCACTTTTGAAACAGTCAGAAAACTTGCCAAAACGTATCATAATCTTGTTGAATTTAAATATGATGATCATCCAAATGGCAACTTATAAAATAGAAATCTTAAATCAACTTTTACAAAGAATTCTAATTTGAAATGTGTTCAGTTCATTGCCTGCAGTTTTGATGGATATTGTTTACATTACTTGCGTGATACTTTAAACAATTTATCTTTGTTGGGTTGTCATAATATTAAATCAGCCAAAGTTAACAAAGTAAGTACAACGAAGTTTTTGTATCATTTCAGAGAGTGTTTAAATTCTTTAAATATTTACATTAATAAAACAAAGTATTATTGTTAATATTAACAAATAGGTATAATGAAAAATTATTTGTCTTTTTAGATTCTAAGAAAATTAAAAAGTTAAAAAGAATTAATTATCTCTAATTATGTTGACTGTGATTTATTGTACACTAATGAATCCTTCGGAATTTCGTGCAATGATGAATCCTTAACAGTTATTGGTGCTTGTAAAAAATTAAAAAAATTATATTTTTATAATTTTAATAGTTATCATATGACGAGAGAACGTCGTCGAGAACAGCGATTTATGGGTGTCCCAGAATGTTGCTAACCTTGACTCGTTCAACATTAAAGTTCAGTTTTAGTTTTGTTTATACCAGCAGCTCGAATTACGCGCAGCATCGTTTACTGACAGATTTTCAATAAATCATTTTAATAAAATTTAAATAAACGTCTCTTTATTAACTTCACCCTTCCTACTCTCTCTTTTCAGGTACGCGTCTCTTAAAAAACACCTAGCTTAAGTTCTTATACAAGCGCCTAAAAATAATATTGTTTGATTTTATCGTAGCTGTGACACTCGATTTCACATTAGAAATCAAGTGTCAAATTCATTTAGCATTCCAACTAGCTTATAATTTAAGAACCAGCCATACAGTTACCACAATATCGAACAAGTTACTTCGATCCAGATCGCTTAAGTTTGCTGGGTACCTGAGAGAAGAGTACGTGGTGTTTAGTCATTTTTTTTGGTTCGCACATTTTCGTTCAGGGTTCGTAGATTAATCCTTCGAAATGGCTCCAGTAGACGCGCAGACATTCAATCAGGAACTTACCCTTGAAAATCTGCAGCGAATTTTGAGAAATGTAAAGAAGAAGGGAGTTGCCAATTTTACTGTGCCGTTCCTTCAAAAATTATTTAAATGTCTTACGTATAGCAGATTTACATGTTAAATATTTTATAATGGTTGTTTTTGGGACTGTTGGATATTTAACCCATAATCAATTGAAATAAAATGTTTTATTGTAAAGGACCGCGCACGTTTCTTATGGAAATGTGGTCTCGGTCGATTTTCTTGAGACAAAGTTTGTTAGATTCTTTGGAAAATTCTAAACAAAAGTCTTCGTGGACATGAACAACAATAACGAATAATTTTTTAATTACAGCGTATTGAACATTATATGATAAATGTAAATGAAATATGAAATTATTCTCGTGGAGTTTCCGTTCCAGAATTTCAACGAAAAATACGGTCGTCTCAGATAACAGCTTAAAATAAAATAAAGGTAATTTTATCTGATTACACTGAGAGAAAAATCACGTGAAAATTTACTGTTTTTTAGCAGTAAAGTGAATGTAGGAGCCACAAAAAGATATAATTACTTTTCTAACAGTCTGAAATTATTACTTGTAAAAAAAATAAGTTCTACGTAGATTTTCAACATAATTTCATGTAGTTTAGCTAAAAATTCGCTAATAACTGAATAGATATTTTCATTGAAGCACGAAATAATTTTCACCGTTTTTGTCAGCAACTTAAATTTAAAGACGATGAAATTAATTTTTACTGTTTTTTTCAGTAATTTTTAAGAGAAGATGGAAGCAAATTTTGTTGACGACAAAATTTTCGTTAAAAAATATTTTCATTTTATATATTCATTTTTATTTTATTTTATTTTATTCATTATTTTATATTTATTTTTATTTTCCTCAAGCGGGAATCGAACCGAAGCTTCCGAATTATCGCATTGGTACTATAACCATTGAGCCAGCAAAGCTTTTGTAAAATCCTTATTTTTGAAAAGTATTTGTGTCGCGTTTATTTACTGTCGCTCATGCGTACTAGACGATGGAGTCTAACGTAGAATTTTTACGGAAAAAAACAATAAAATTTTCAGCACGGTTCAATAAGCGCTCTAAATTATTACTGTTTCCGAATTGAAAGTTTTAATTTAAGTAGATAGGAATTTAAAATAATTAATTTTTTTCTGTTTTCATACAAATAATTTCATGTTGAAACAGGAATTTGTTTGTATGAAATATGTAATTTTTTGTGTTTTCAGCTCCTACATTCACTATACTGCTAAAAAACAGTAAATTTTCACATGATTTTTCTCTCTGCAGTGTATAATTCGATAATAACATTTGAGGTAGTTTATTTAATAAATTACATTAAAATTGATTTTTGATTAACAGAACTTATTACATTCTGAAAAATCTTCTAAAAATTAACTTGAACTTTGGTAATTTTTGTCTTCAAGTACGTGGACTTCAGTAAATGTCCTTTTAAATTTGCAAGATAAATGATTATGCGGAAATAATAGAGCCGGGTTGATTTCATTCGGCTGTTGTTTTTGCGCCGGTGCGTGGCGTGAAACGTCTCACTCGGAAAAACATCTATGAAGAAGGGGCGGCAGGGCGGAAAGGAGGAAACAGTTCGTTAAAAAAAGATTTCCAATCTCGTAATTGCACGCGAAATTGCTTTACGTGCAATGGCGAAAAGGCGAGCGCGGGTGGGAACGGTCTTGCATCAAAAAACGCTTTTTGCATTACTGGTAAATTACTTTGCCAGAGAAAACGTGTCTCTTTTGTCGTGAATTATTTCTTGTCAAGCGAACCCTAATAGTTTCCTCGCGTTACCATCCGCCGACGTAAGGCGTTTCCGCGTGGAGACATTTTATCACTGAAAGTCCATTATCGCTTGCCTTTCTTTGGCGTTCCCTATTCTTCCTTGGCGCTTGGTTTATACGTGACAGATACTGTGCATCATCCGCATAATTTGAAATTTACACTCTCAGACCGGCGTGATATTTTGGTGCGAGGCCTCTGAAATCCGGCTTCTAATTGGCCATTGTGGTTATATTGAAAGACAACAAAACGAGGGCTCTCGTTCCCTAATAGAAATATCGTCCAGTATCTGACAAGTCCATGGCAAGTATTGTTAGTTTACTGTTAAGGAACTTGCAAGTAAAACTGGCTGGATACTGACTAGAATGTAAGGCTTTGCTGGCAAGTTACTATTAATACAAATCTTACAAGATATTGCTAAAAACTAGTAAGCTACTAACTGAGCGCTAGAAAGGCGCTAAATTGCTTTTAGACCATTTAGACCTACTTTATGGTTAGCCCATACCCTAGTAGGAAAACGAATTGCCCAGGTTGGGCCCAGATTGTACCCACATAAGGTCTAGCCATTTTGTAACGGTGGCCCCACACAGGCCTTATCTTGGTCTTCTTACCCTTGCTGGCACAATACAGGCCCTGACAGGGGAAGAATGCCCAGATAGGTCCTGTGTGGGTCCCAGATAGGTCCTGTGCCACCGTTACACAATGGCTAGGACCAATATGGGTACAATCTAGGCCCAACTGGGCAATTGATTTTCCTACTAGGGTAGCCAGTTTTTAAGAAGTACCCCAAAATTTTTACTTGGGTAGTGACAACAATTAATTTATTAATAAACAAAAATATCGTTTAATTTTTTTTAAATAATTTACTTTTTACTAGGCGCTTATCAGTAATATTAACCTTGTTTTTCACGAATTATACTCGTGAAATACTAGACTACATTTTTGTGGGCTGTCTGTGGTGTGTATAATGCATTTTTGTGGTGTGTATAGTCTAGTTACTCTCGTTAGAACTTCACAAGTTACTGGTAAGTTTTTCTAGACAAGTCGACCTTGTCAAAAACTGCCAAGTGTTATTTTCGCTAGAGATTGCCTAGTAAATTTTCTTCCAGAGTTGTAGGTGCGTGCCGAAACTTCTCTCGGTTATTATACACCGCGGCCATGACCCCGAGCTTCGGCAAACTTTGGAAAAAGTTCCCATTAATGAATGTTTCGTGTCGACCTCTTTCACTTCCGGCAACTTTTACGGAAGACACAACAACAGCTCAGAACATTTTGTCACGTCATTTTAAGATAAGCTTTATTCATTTTATGACTTTGAAATATTCTTACAAATTGTACATTCATTCTACGTTAGAAAACTACGGTGCAAAAATTTGCTTTTATCCGCACAATCTTCAATAACGTTAATGTTGGATATTCAGAAATATTTTAAGATATTCTACTGTCTCGATCTGAATTATTTAAATATGAAAAAGGGTAAATCTAGTCCGCTGTAAACGTTGGTCATTCATTTGTCTGTGAAACGTATGAAAATTGTTTCCCCACGAGAGGCATATATTTTACTTGCACACTACTACTATGTAACTAGAAAATTTATATTCGAACGATAAATACATAAATACTTGCGTTTTTGTCAAGAGGTGCTTAGACAGTAAGCTATGCACGCATTTATTCATTTTTATAGTGCCTTATAATAATATATATATGCACTTAATGTTACATTATTTCGTATAACAATTTCAAGACTGTATAATTTAGCTACAAAAATGTTTTATGACTTATTTTATGTAAGATGCACAATGGTGGTATAAGATAAGTTTATGCAATACACAAGCATAAACTTCGATCTCTCCGCAATGAATTCTTTACAAACGTGGCATAATAAAAATGTATTCTCGTGTCGTACATTATGATTTCAAATGAAAATGAATAAACATTTAATTTTTATGATATTGTTTTCAGAACATTTTTACTTAATTTTTATTTCATTTTCATATGTTTATGTATGCATTGTATTGTTTCTGTTTTAAATGATTCGAGTTTTTTTTTTAATCGCTGAGAATCATAATGAAATTTGTCTTAAAAAAACAAAATAGAAAATTGTGATAAATTTAATAATTTTTCTCTTCAAGAAAATTATCTAAATTGTGTCAAGTAATGAGAACTTTGTGTTTTATAGACAAATTTTTTGAAGAGGTATATTTTATGAAAAGTTTTCAGTGCTCTGGGTCCTCGTAAATTTCCTCCGTACATAAGAGGAGCGTTTAAAGGTCTCTACCTAAACTGTTGAATTTTTTCGCATTACCGTTGTAACAACGAAATTTCCGCAAAAATAGTTTCCGCTTTCATTAGAAATGAAAATTACCGTAAACATTTGTTTGGAAAACATCTCGCCCGGAGAACCTCTTTCTCGCAGAGTTAATTGCAAACTTGGCGTGTGTTTTTTTAACGAATATTATTATTATTTTTTTTTGTTTTTTTAATTTTTTGTTAAATAAAATAACAAGGTGACAAAGCGTCGAATTCGTACGAGTTTAAGTCATACCTCGGCGTCGACAATAAAGTTTTCAGATGTTTCTACAGAAATTATATTCCCGCAGTGAAGCACATACAAATGTTTGTCAACGCAATAGCCTCTCTCCGGGCAGTAATACATTTATAATCCGAACAAACACATTTAACCAATGCTAATTTTCCAGAAAGTTTGTCGACAATAATTTTATATTTACGTTTTAATATTGAAGACACGTCGTATATTATTATTAATTTTAAAATTCATACAACGCGCAAAAGTTTATTCTAAAGCATTTATGCAATTAGCGTACAGTAAATATATCGTTTAATAATTTTCAAACGTATAAAAAAATTCGTTATTATTTTGCAAGAAATTTAATAATTTTCAGATTATTAATCAGCGATAATTCACTTACCGTTATTTAAATGTACTTAATAAATCCAGAAATACTCAATACTCAAAAAATCCAGATTCTTTCAGATAAAGCTTAATAAAATTGCTTTAAATGTACATTTATATTGCATTAACAATATTCAAATAAACGATTATTATTATTGTTGACAAGATTATTTTCTAACTATGTTGCTATTTAGGGAAGTTACTTTGAGAATTGCAGTAGCTATTAGCATGTAAGTGTGTTAGTAGGGTTTCTGCAACGAGTTTCCAAGGGGCTTAATTGTTGGAAAAGAATTAACGTGTAATTTCCTTAAACATGCTACAATATTGCTTGGCGAGGGTTATAAATTTTACATTAAATATTAATTTGAAATATTCTTTTTAAAAAATAATAATTCTTTATTCTCAGACAGCAAGGAACAACAATTAATTTATTCACACTAGAATTTCTAAATGGATACTGAAGAAAAATCATAGGGAAAAAAGAAATAAAATAACAGCTTCATTAAACGAAATTTTCACATAATACGCCTAAAAACAATTCAATCTTTTTTTGTAATAACAGAATTCTGTAATATCCCTGGCAAACAGCGCCTCTTTGTAAAATGGCACAATATTACAAAGTTGAAAAAAGTTTTATAATAGCAAACTTCTTCATTTTAATTCCAACTTTTTATTCTCAACTTTTATTTATTTTCGAGTCACCCTCCATTGTAAATTGGATTACTTTACATAACAAGAGATTTTGAATTGTATTATTGAAACGTATGAATAAAGAATTTTTACTGTCTACGTAGATCAAATTTTTATCAAGAAAAAACTCATATTTAAATATGAAAAATTTTTTTTGTATTACTCATGATATGATTATTGTGAAAGCCTTTGTAGAATTTTAAATCATAAAATTCTTCAATCTTTTTGAAGTGAATTCAAGTGAAATCAAAAATTGAAATAAAGCTTTGGTCAACTGGAAATTTGGTATTAACAAGACTTAGAACCAACATGCAGTTGCCCGCATGTACTTTCAGGAGTCTAAGTCCTCCCAACACTGTCTTGAAGTACATTCATCGACATAATGCCTGGCTACAAATGCGCCATTCCCATCCGAAACACGCCTATCTCGTTGAGTAAATGTCTTTGTCTTGCGGTAAGATGAGTTTTTGTAAATGAAAAATGCCCGTCGGGGAATTGAAAGAGCTTGCTTGCTCGCAATATAAATGGTCGAGGGAAATTTAAGCAAACGCAATGCAATAACAGGTGTCTTCAATTCAGATCTAAGAGTCGAACAAATTAAAATTAAACTTTGAAATTAAACTTGGATTTTTATTTCGATATAAAATCATCCCGCTAATTCAATGTAAAGCTCTCTTTCTCCCTGTGAAAAGTAATACAAGGCAAAAGACGAAATTTGCTACAGATTAAAATTTTTCCTTGCTTTTTTTGTAAACATCTGGAAAATGGGATTACAGTTGCAGTCGTGAAATTTGCGAGCTTTCTTAATCCGAACTGTAAAAATAACTGCAATCAAGACTGTACTTCTCGCAAATAATTCCGGAAATACTTCTTTTAAGCTTTGATCTTAAAATTCCGCGTGTTACAGAGCGAACCAATTCCTGACAAGAACAATGGAATGTCTTGGGGGGAAAAGACGGAAAGAAGAGTGGTCGAAAAATCACAGTTTCTTTCGAATTGCGTCTAAGATACTTTCACGTTGTTAAACTCTCCGCCTGATCCGCAGATTCTGCGAACGAGGCGGAGTGTGGTCATTATTGATCTCTTCAACTTTAAGAGTATGCTTGTAGGTCAATTGCTTAGGAGGATCCACAATGACTGAATGAGTCCTGCATTTTTATACATTCAATGAACGGTTTATTTTTTTCATCCTTCTGTCCATAAAAATAATTTCTATTTCAAAACTACTGTAACATTAACTTCGCAATGTTTTTTTTTTTGTTCAGATTAAAACAAAATTGACGAATGTATTTCGGTGAAAATTTTATGTTTTATTGAATACTTCATCCTGAGTAATAGTTATTCCTCGTATTTCACCTTTTTGCAGAACTTTTGAATCCTATATTCAAAACTCATTCGAACTGGAAGAATCCATTATTATCACGTCGAAGGAAAGTTGCATGTAATGTGTGTGCTTTTTTTGCAAAACTTTTTCCAACACTTTTAGCTTGCAGTTTTCAATTGTATGATACTGACTTTTCAAAGCGGAGAGCAGTTCGCTATTTACTTCTAATTGATGTTCCATCTACAATTTACCAGGCACATATTCACAGAGATGAACTGAAACAGCGCGAACGTCGAAGAGAATGAACAAAAAAAGGGATCACAAACACATGACCTCGTAAATATATTTATAGCTGTCACTTTATGCATTCCTTCTTTTCGTCATTCCTTTTCTCAAATTATAATCAATGAAAAAATTGTTCAGGAATAATTCATGGCAGCGTTTTGTATTCAACATTATTCATTGCTCGATTTATCTAAATTAAAAGCATACACGTGTGCTGATTATGTTAAATAATTTGTGTCTACGTATTAATAGATAATAGCGATGTAAACTCTAATTCTGTAAATCCAGAAACACGAATTACACGCAGGACAATTAAATAATATAATTGTTGCATACTGCGTGTACATTTATGCACGCTATATTTATTGCTTAATGACTACTAAAGACACAAATTCCCAAATTCATTAGTGATTATAATACGTAACCACGCAGAGTTCTGTTATGACTTACCACCCTAGTAAAAATGAAACATATATAGTCCATATATGGTCCATGTATGGTCCATATAAGACCCATATATCGTCGCCCCAGTGGAAGAAGGTGCAACCTCGTTCATTGCTTGAAGAAAGGCCTATGTCCTATGTATAAGCATTAGGACATAGGCCCTTCTCGAATCAATAAATGAGGTTGCACCTTCTTCCACTGGGGCGACGATATGAACCATATATGGCCATTGTATTTTATTTCCTATATGAAGTATATGTTGTTGAAATTATCATATATGATCTACACATTCCATATATGGACCTTATATGGACCTTATATGCATGTGGAAATAACGAAAATCATATATGGACCATATATGGACCGTATATGTTTCAATTTTACTAGGGCATGTCATAATTAAAGTTATTAAAAAATATCTATACAATACATTTTAATAATTAATGAGTTTTTTATAAACAAAATGTTAAGAATCCCAGATACTAAGTCGTATTTAATATTAATTTCTTCATAAATATTTGATAAATGGAAGTATTTTGAATTGAACAAAAGACTTAGAATAATAATGACATTTTGCTACTATTGAAACAGCATTGAATAGATTTTTCTTTTCCAGACACTATTTAATGATCCTTTTTTCTTTTTCTTTCCTTTTTTTTAATGCTACCCACTTCCTGCGAAGAATGTATGATAAAAATGCTTAACTGAATAAGTCTGTATAGATTAAATAAAAGCGCGCTTATTTACGTCCGTCGTGAATGTTTCATTTGGCGATTCCGGTCTGCATAAATAGTCGTAAAAAGTCGAGCACTTCACTTTATATAGTGATTTTTATAAATAAAATACTTTCCTCGTAAAAGGTTTTTTAAGAGGCTTTAATACTTTGAAGTAATAAATGAAGAGTTGTCTCAGAGAAATTGGTATTGGTAGCAAATAATCTCTGTAAAGTGATATCAAATGGCTATTCACAATCTTTTTATTCAACAAAAAACGTTACAAAAAGAGACATTGATTAAATTATGTTTCATCAATTTGTATAAATGGTTATAACGAGAAATAATTAAATTTAATGACTGTTAAATGTGATCGATTGTGTTTTGTTTTTGTCATATTAAAAAATTAATTCAAAGGATTATTGCAAAGATTATTTTTTATGACAGTCTCTTTTAGGATTCAATTAAAAGACATTCATAAATAATGTGACAAAAAATGTCAGTTAATATAAATTCAAATAACTTTTATTTAAGCGTAAATTAAGGAATTAAAAATTCCACGTATTTATTCATTCGTCTCTTTAATAATGTAATTATTGAATAATGTGAAAGTCTCCTGAATTGCAAAAAAAAAAAAACATGACGAGTAGCGAGTTTTGTTTGAAGGGAAAAAAGGGTATCCATTAAAACCATTTCCATTGAAAGGTATCTTCAGTAGCTGAGAAGAAAAGGAGACTGCATGTAAAAACACTTAACCGAATAAAGCCGGCTGTTTTATGTCCGCTGTGAATGTATCATTTGGCGATGCCTGTATACATAAATAGTCGTAAAAAGTCGAGGCTTTTCGTTCGAAAGAGAAAGGGAGCGAGCCCGCAGAAAACAACTCCCCTGTTTGGATCTCTAAAGTTCTGCGGCCCGTCCGGGCGCGCTGTCTATTTGCTTAACCGATTATTTGTACGTCGCCTCGAATCGCCTGTAGGTGAGTTTTTTTTTTCAATGTATTGTTTATGTTTTGTTTCTTTTCTATACATGACCGTCAACGATTACTGTCACTTTTTATCAAATTTGGTTATGCGTTCATGTTAATGTGTACAGATACATGGTTAACCCTAGTAGAAATTTGACTATAGTCAATTTCTATACCCGAGTAGCAATGAAGAAATACTTGTTAAAAACTGTTAGAGCACTAACCAGAATGTAACGCTGAACTTGCCACAAACTTGAAACCTAGCAAGTACCTCGTCAGCGCCTTGCAAGTGTCAAGTTTTTGGCAAGTTTAGCGTTACATTCTGGTTAGTGCCCTAACAGTTTTTAACAAGTATTTCTTCTTTGCTACTTGGGTAGGCAATATAGATTGCCTAGTAGAAATGATCTAGTAATTGCTAGTGATGTAACACTTTGTTATCCAAATACTAGACTTTAGCCAATTACTTATTGGTAACTGGCCACCTTTTGGCTAGCCTCTAGTATTTAGCTAACAAAGTGTTACATCACTAGCAAA
>JABFQA010000196.1:0-24268 GCA_022817065.1 Probaryconus sp. ZL-2020
CTTTTGTCACTTGTGAGAAAGATTTGTGCAGTTTCAGCAATTCATAAGCTATTGGATAGTCAAATATCTTATAAATAATTTTGAATAATAATTAAAAATGTGTTATTAATAAATAAATATTAATATACAGACTAATATGTTTTGTTAAAAATCAAAGGATAAAAATAAGACAATGTAATATTTGTTTTGCAATTAATATATTTGAATTATAATTATATTATACATAGCAGATCTTATACATACTTTTATCAATTTACATAAATTGTTAACAATAATTGGAGTATTTCTTACTTCCAGTGTTTTAGAAAATATGTATCTCCATTGCTCAAAGTGTTCAAATATGATATTTCTGCATGACGAAGATCTTGCAAATTTAAAACAGCCCAAGAAAAGTTTTTGTTACTGAAAATGTTATATGACATATGATGTTCATCCAAATAGCAGTCGTGCAATTGCTTTGATACAATAAGAAAATTAACGTTATCTTTATCAACTATCATGACATGAGCAACATAAAATTTACTAACACCTGTATTAAATTTAATTATTACAGTATTTTTCTTGATCTCGTTTCCTAAATATTTTATTCGTTTAGTAGTATAAATGTAATCACTAATGTGGTATGGTAATACGGACACAAAATCTAAAACATTCGGAAGTTCCTTCACAAGTAATAAACGCTTGCTGCTGGAAATGTATGTTGAATGATCAATTGAGTTACGAAGAAATCTATCACATAATTTCAATTGTGATTTAACAACGATCGTGTAACAAATATTTAAACGATTTCGGGCATTTCTAGCAGTAGCACATCCTTCCTGATGCTTTCCTTCAAATCTCATGCAGGAGATATTCCATAAGGGACCAACATTTCGCATTATGTAAGGATAATGGACCAAAAAATGGTGCTTCGGCTTAATAGCATTTGGAAATAAATCACTATGCAAAGTCAAATAATCATTTATATAACTCTGAATTAAATAATGACAGTCTTTGATAATGCTTTTACTTGTTACACAATCAATAATATTTTTTAATAAAAGGAACAACATCCAGTTTTTATTATCTTCAGGTATATGATCACCAATAATTAGACTTAAACTACTAACAAATAATAACATTTCAGAAGCTGAAATAATTATATAATTTTTCTTCAGATCACTTTGCAGTATTTCAGTTGGTTTAGATAAATTAAATCTTTCGCCAAAATTAAAACACTGAATCCTCCTATTCAATTTGTCTAAAGAAAAAAATTTATTAACTGATATGAAATTATTTAATATCAAGGCTACGTCATAACGACAAATACCCTCTAATATGTCATGCATGACATCTACATACAAATTTTGCAGTACGTGGAAATCAGGTAGTTGATTGAAACTACAGGATTTTTTTACTCCTGTTAAAGTGATATTATTAAGAGCAACATGACTATTGTATGATTCCATATTGCGAAGAACACATTGCTTTTCATGAAAAACATGATTAATATCTGAGCGTTTCACCAGACAAAAGCGACAAAAATATGTTGTGTTGAAACTTTCGCAAAATCCTAATATAGAATGAAGACCAAGATTGTCTCCAATTATCAATGCCAATTTGAAAAACATTTGCTTCGGCCCCGTTATTGTTTGAATAGTGATACCTTCATTTTGCAAGAAATTAAGTTCTTCTATTACTTTTGCAAACACAAATTTATCATTGGTGTTTTTATTATCAAGACAATTGTACAGTAAAAAAATGAAGATATTTTCTAATTTTGAGCAAAGATCAGGAGGTAGACATACAATACTGAGATAGAGAGCACCTATTTTTTGAATTCCCTTATGAGATCCTAATGGATTATTGCACTCATAGTCGTCGGAAAAGATAATTAAAGGAAGCACAATCTTGTCCCCATAGTATGCACTTTTTTGTTCCCATAGTGGAGACTGAATAATATTCATAATGATTTTCTTATGCGTTTTTAAAAAATTTATATAATTTATTGTTTTTTCGAATAGGCCTGGAATTTCAAAATATTTTATTAGCACTTGACGCATAGGGATGAATTGAGCATATGTGGGAACATTCTCGATATACGATAATCCAGATTTAGTTCCATATTCTTCTCTTTGTCCGATACGAATTTTTTCCGGTTTAATGTAACATCCACTATTTTTGAAATGTGATAATCGAAGATAATCTGATGAAATGCCAGAGAAGCGACAAGAAGATTCATTAGTTACTTGAGCAACTGTCGTTAGGATGTCTTCGGATACACCCATTTCTTTTAAACTATCGATTATCCTATTTTTCAATGAATTAACAGTAACTTCAAGTAAATTTTTAGTATCATGAATAACAGTGTCAACTGTTTTTCGAGTTACATCAGGATAAGTATATAATTTAGAAGCAAAACTGACAGCATCTGTATCAATATCTTGGACATTTTCAAAAATATCGTTAGGATTATCTTCGTCATTTACAATTTCTTCCACAACTTCATAATCAAGTAAATTTTCTAAATTTTCATCACTTACAAAGTCATTACTATATACATCTTCATAGTCAGAATCATTGTCACTGTCATCGTATATATCAACAATGGAATTTTTCGGAATATCATTGACATCGTCTACTGATTTTTCTTTTTTAATATGTAAAGATTTATATTTAACAGGACTATGGATTCTTTGTCTATGTTTAACAAAACTGTCAAGAAGTGAATACATTTTCATTAGTTTACAATCGAAACAAACAAAATTTTTTTTTCAGTTCATGCGTGAACTTAAAATGCTTTACAAAATTTGTATTATCAGACGAAACAATGTCACAAAAGCAACACTTAAACATTTTTATTAAAACAGTGTGTGTTTAAAAATAATTTAAGTTAAAAATAATTGAAACTTTATGATGAATTACTTAAATTTTTGAGAATCACTTTCAGTTATCAATGAATGCTTTTGACAATTTTCCTAATAAAATACTTAATGACTGAGTCATTCGGTCTTTTTTATCGCGTATATCGTACCCTGCTTGTTGTATGAATTGCCACGATGAGGACGAAGCTACTGGATATTCACAGTTCAATGCAAAGAAAGCTTTCAAATCAAACATCGCGGGAATTCATATCTCACATCGTCGATGATAACGAAATACTGTCGAATATTTGTTAAATCTCCACAAACAACTGTAAATGGTTGCAAAGTTGTATTTTTTTGAAGACAACTCTGCTTCATAGTCTTAACTGTGTCTTCAAGATCAGCAGGATTCTGAAATACAAAAATATTGTTATGTCTTGGTTATATATTTAATATTTTTTTACAATGTGATTTATAAAAAACATTAATGTAGTTAATAGCCACCTCTACATGCAAGAGAAAATGATTTCGTCTCTCTTGTAAAGTTATTTTTGACTTTCGTTGCAAGATTCCTGTACTAGTCGTAGAATTTTTTTGTTGTACAGTCAGTTTTCTTTTTGGAGCAGGTTTGTGTCCTTCTATTAGTAATGGAAGTAAATATAAAATGACAGCATCTTGTTGATCTGAAAACATGAAATACTTCTAAGTAAATTATTCCTGTTATTTTACAACAAAAAGAGATACAAATTTATTAATTATTTTTCCCGTATTTTAAACTTACGATCTTGCAAAGCTGGAAATGCTTTCAACAGACCGTTATCATCTGCATTCTTTATTTTGGTTAATTTTAATTGTTCTGTTACAATATTTTTTATAATATTCCACCTGTTTAATAAACTCTCGTTTTTGTCTTTATATAATTTGCAGAAATCAATGTTCAGCTGAAAGAATTAGACATTCATTAGATTATACTTCATACTACAAATATGATGATAATATATACGACAATCATAGACAAATATAACTATTTAAAAAAGTATTATAAAATAAAATTATGTAATATTTTTTATGATGAAAAGTACAAATATAGAAAATCCTTTACAAATAATTTTAAAGAATTCAAAATATTCAAAAATAATTAAAGTTTTATTAAGAATGTGTGAATTTAAAAATGCTTACCAATTCTTTCCCTTCTATAGTAGAAATGCAAGGAAACGTTGTGACATAATTTTGTATAGTACACGATGGATCCAATAAAATTTTCCTCCTTGTTTGGAAAGTGTCCTTCCAGTATGTAACCACTTGTTCCCAAGGAATTATGTTTGATTTATGTTTATGTTTGATAAATGTTAATTAACAATTGTTATTGATTTCAATTACATTTGCACAAAATGAAATGAGAAAATTACATAATCGTTTAGTAACCTAATTCTTCTACATGATCATCATCGTCAGAATCTTCAAGTTGATTTGAATCCTTTTTTTCAGGACACCAAGCGATCTTAATTTTTTCTTGGTATAATCGTAATTAGCCCATAATTTCCCAAAGTTATTAGTACTGATACCATTTTCAGTTACACCAGAAAGAAAATATGTTTGCGCAACTTCCCCAGGTAAGATATTTTCAATTTCAGCAGCTAGTGCTTTAAATCTTTTTTTGGAAATTCTAGAAAATATAAGTTTCATTTGATTAACTATCTATCAAAAACCACACTTTTTGTACAAACACTACAAATATACACAGCAAACAATTAACATTTAAAATTCCACTCAAAATATTCAATAATTGCGTAAAAGCAAAGCATTCTTACTTAAATTTTTCCAATTGTTCTTTTATAGGAACGTCTTTCAGTAAATGGTCCCTTTCTCTTTTAATTACAAGTCTGCTTAGACATGAACGATTAGTTTTAATCATACAATTATTATTCTCTTTAAATGACATCCATATCAATTTTCCTTCGCCATTGGATTGTAGAAACGCTTTTAAACCCTTTGAAATAAAAAAATTATAATTTTTTTAATATTGAGAGTATATATTGAAATAATAATAAAAAAAAACAATACAAATTAATCTTCAAAATAAAACATTAAACGTACAGTGCTACTATTATTTGAACCATTTACGTCTCCGTCTTTTACTTCATTGACACAGACTGGTATCGCTTTTGAGCAACCAGGGACCGTTTGACTGTTATTAAGAATCTGCGATAAAATGCATCAATCAAAATAAATACATAACATATATACAATTAATTTTTGAATAGAGTGAAATGTTAATTGAGGTTACATTTTCTAAGTCGTCCTGAAATACGATGTCATGCAATAAAGCATTATTTAATGTGCTTTGCTCACTAAATCTGAATTAATACTAAAAATAAAATAAGTGAAAGATTATTATTTTTTAAAAAATTTCATATGTTATCATTAACATGACAAAATAAAAAATTACATTCATCTCGTGGTCGTCACTCATTTTTAACCTAGAACATTTATTTTGAAAAAAAAACATAAGTCATACACAACATTTATTTCTGTACATGAAAATAAGAACATTAAGTTGTCAAATACGTTACAACATTCATTACACATAAAAATTTATTAAACAGTCAGTTATCAAAATAAGATTAATATTATTTATACACTTACTGAATTACACTCGACGCACTTTCACTAAGAATAAAATGAGTTAAAAGATTATTCACGGCAATTGCTACAGATGGAACTTATAACGCCTGCGCTGTAAATTTCAATACCGAAACATAGTAATATTTACTTCCAATTTGCATTAAATTTAACCGAAAAAATAATTACTACGTAAAAAGTATTAAATTTTGTCCATAAATATATAATAAATACAGTTATTACAAATTATTATTTTCAGTTTTTAATGTTAATAATTGAAAGTATCTTATTTTGCTATATGGTAAAAGACAATTTAAGAAGACATAAAGTAATTTTTACATAATCTTTTCTAAAATATAATTTCATAAAAGCATAAATTAGGAATTTCATCGCATATTATCAATGTTTTCATTCAATATCCTACATTTCAATTGAATCACAGTAATTTTGTCGTGACTTTATATTAAAAATAAATATTTCTTTTTTCTCAGTGTACTCCAGAGTTGACCTGACAAAAGAATTAAACAATAGTTTGTACGTTTTTATATCGCGAAAGTAAGAGGCGTTTCGTAAGACAAAACTTAAGGTTCTCATGGCTTTGTTGGTGATTAACGAAATGTGAAGATTAAAGGATAGTTTGCTGTCGAAGACAACGCCCAAGTCCCTGATGTTGTCGACACATTTTAGTGACTTGTTGCCAATGGAATAGAGGTGACGCTGAACTTGTTTCTTCCTGGTATAGGAAATAACAAAGCATTTGTCTGCATTCAACTCCATTCCATTGCTCTTGCACCAGTTAATTACCGCATCGAAATCTGTTTGTAGTTTTTTGGCGTCCACATCATCAGAAACTCTCGTGAAAAATTTGGCGTCATCAGCAATATAAGTACACGACAGTGCTCAATCACATTCGCCAGGTCATGTATAAAGATATTAAATAGTAATGGTCCGAGATGGGAGCCCTGTGGGACTCTGGACGTCACCCGGAATTGATTCGACTGAGACCCGCCTACACTTACGTACTGTGTTCGACCTGTCAAATAAGAGTAAATCCATGATAACATAGGCTCACCCAGTCCAGCTATGGCCAGCTTGTGCATAAGAATGTTATGATCTACTCTATCAAAGGCTTTGGAGAAGTCTGTGCATCCACTTGACTTCCTTCCTCCATAGCCTCTGAAATATAGTTTATCAAAATTGCAAGGTTTGTCGTTGTCGAACGATTGGGTCTAAAACCATGGCGATAGTCGGAAAGTTGGACGTTGAGAACAATAGTTAGTTTGTCAGTTACCAGTTTCTCGAAGAGTTTAGGAACGGTGCTCAGTATTGAAATTGGCCGATAGATAGCGATATCAGATTTATCATTTCTCTTATAAATCGGTATGACTTTGCTAGACTTCCATTGCTCTGGAAAGACGCCTGTTTCCAACGATTGATTAAAAAGCAACCAGAGCGGATAGGTGAGAGTATGATTACAATTTTGTAGGAAATTGTTAGGAATAAGGTCGGGTCCAGCGCCCTTGTTGCTGTTCAAATTGCCAATTGCATGGAATATGTCGATAATATTTAAAACCTGTAAGTGTACCAGTGGCGGGTCATTGTCACCTCTCCACTGTGAGTAGCTGAAGGAGCTAAAGGAGTTGCCAGGAGAGAATTGGCTTGCAAAATGTTCAGCGAACAAGGATGCCTTGCCCCGCGCGTTGTCGCTATGAACCTCGCCCAGAGACATGTTCATTGGTATATCTTCCCGTGTAGACATTCGCCTCACATGTTTCCAAAAATATCCCGGGTCGTTCCCGATAGACTGCTCAGTGCGTTTCACGAAATTTCGATAACATGTATTCTGCAGATTTTTACATTTGGTTCGGAGATTAGAAAAGTTATTATAATTATAAGATGTCATAGACTTTTTAAAAGTTTTATGTAGTTTCTTTTTCTCGCAGATGAGACATTTCAGTTCGGCTGTATACCAGTGAGGGTAGGTTGTTGGCTTAAAAGAGTTAATGGGAATAAATTGGTCTATAAGTATGTATAGAAAATCGTAAAATAATTTAACGTTAATGTTGACATCATGATTCGCAAAATAAGAGTACCAGTCGACACTGCTCAAGTAATAGTTAATAGGGTAATAGTAGCCTTTAAAAAAGTTGTAACACGGTGAGCTAGCAACAGAACAATCTACCGGCTCGACACGGGGAGTGTTTACTATAAGAGATTTGTGATAAATGTCACAAGGTAAAAAAGGGTCATGGCATTCGTAAACAGTGGTGTTTTTATAGTTAGTAAGAATTAAATCGAGTAGGGAACCATGTGAGTTGAAAATCGTGTTGTGTTGATACACATTGCAAACAGCGAAGGCTTCAGCCAGTAGCAAGGCAGCATCAGAGAGGGATGTGGAGGAGAAGATCACTATCTCTCCGTCCAGGATGTCGTCCCATTGAACTCCGGGGAGGTTGAAATCACCTGTCAGTACCAGAGAGGAGGGATGAAAGTTCTCATAGATGTCTATAAGGATATTACAATATTCAGTGTATAATGCGGGGTTGCTTGTTGGTGGAAAATAAGCAGCTCCAATTATTGTATCTTCCTCGTCGTGGGATAGCCTAACATAGATATGCTCGACTGTTGAGACACCGGTATCAATGCGAGAACAAGCAATAGATTTGTCGACAGCAACTAAGACTCCGCCCCCTCTTTTTTTCCCACTCTCGGTCGCGTCACGGTCCCGTCGGAATACCAGATAATTGTCTAGTCCAAGCTCCGATGTCAGGAATGAGTCATTCAGCCAGGTCTCCATTAAGATGATGACGTCGTAATGTCGTAATGACGGAGGAAAGAATTGCTTCACGAAAGTTAAAGAGTTTTGTTCTCAGGCCACGGACGTTTTGGAAATATATCCTCAAGTCCCTGGAATGAGTTTGGGAACATCCCGTGTTTATTAGTTTTTTTTTTGGCGCTTCTAGGTTTCCTCTTCATATTGACAATCGCGAGCTTTCATCTATCGTAGCCTATAGCGAGATTGGTTTCCCCCTCCTCGATGCGGCGGTTGAGTTCACTTTTCAGCATAGTAAGATATTTTTGTTGTGCAGGCGTCAAGTCATTTGTAGCCACAATACTGAGATTTCCCAATTTGGGCTTATTGCGCAAGATGAAAAGCGCATCATCTTTGCAGGGTTAGGTTGCCTTGAGAGGACGAAAGCCACCGTCGCGGGCTTTGCCAAATCTTCGTACCCTATCAGCCCTTGGGAAATCCGGGATGCCTGCCAGGATGGAGTTAAGCTTCTCTAGGTCGTTTAATGGCTCGTAATTTGAATTAACGTTGAACAGAATGACATTGCGTTCCCTGCTGCGGCGTTCCTCCAATCAATAAGGTCGTCAGAGACGGTGTTGGGATTTGGCGGGGAATTTGAAGGCAAAGCTTGATGTTCTAGCTTATCTAGTCTGTCAGCTAATTTTGTGAATCTTGCATCATATTCATGCAAACAATTATTGATGTCTTCAAATTTGATATTGAAGAAGTCGATTAACTGGTTATTTAAATTTGTAATGTGAGATGTCAAGGATCTGCGAAGGTCTTCAAGGGTGCTCTTTGTAACCGAAGCACAACAGAGTGACAACCCTCCGTTTGGCAGTTTCTTTACTCGTTTTGAACAGCTGACATGATAACGACTTTTACAGACAGAGCAAGAGACAGTTGTAGTCTTAGCCGAAAAAGTTTTACCGCAAGCATGACAGTTGGGCTCAGTTATGGAGTCGTTGAGTACGCTCGAATCGCTACCGCTGAACGAGGCAGCCATATTCGAGGAATCTGATGACAACACGAAACTATTGGCGGGTGGCACCAGTAGAATTAGAGATATCGGTAACCAATGGCAAGATTCCCCACATGTGACAATGCAAGGTGTAGGTACCGCTCAGGGTAATCAGGCGAATACACCAGACATAGGTTAAGAATAATGAACAGTTAAAAAGCGTTATTTCTCCAGCTTCAATAAGGCGCCAACATTCCCTCCAATTGTAGTAGTATATCACCAATAGAGTTAACAGCTGAAAACTTTTCAGCACTGACAAGCCATGAAAAAGGAAAATATTCGGACAAAAGTAACTCGACTGAGTGAGAATAAACGCGCGCGCTTCATTCTCGAACCATTTTAAAAGAAGATTTTATGATTTTATTGACAATTTCTTAATATTAACATAATTACTATTAATCAAATCAGGCTTAATTTTTAGTATCCTTTAGCTAAATGAAAAGAAAGCATCCTATCACCAGAGATACTCTAATGATAGGAGAGATAATATAGGAATAATAAGGAAAAAATATGCTAAGATTCTTAGCAGAGTAAAGAAAGGTTTTTAAGGTGCTTAAATTATAAAAATAATTTCATTAGATTAGTCAACGACACTTTGACTTAACATCAAATAATCATAATAATCAAGATGCTTGATTATTTGTTGAAGATACCTAAACAAGAATTTGGCGAAAGAAAGCGCGCGTACGCAGTCTGAGCTCAGACTTTTATGGCTGCGTTTGTTGAAAAATAATGAGGAATTGAACTCCCACTATTATGTTTACATGAGATTCCGTTTCACTCGGAATCTCTCTTTCTATGTATTGCAGGTACCTTCAAAATTCTGACATATTCTATTTTTAAAAATACGAAACTTAAAAGTAAAATGCTATAAAAACCCCATAAGAAAATAAGAATTAATTTATGTCATGTAAATATTCAGAATTTACAAAAGCATTCCATGAAAATCTAAAGAAAACTTTGCCAATTTTACACCTCAAATGAGTTTAATATTTAACAGTAAGAGTACATCCTCCTGTTTATATATCAAATAAATAAATAAATAAATAAATAAATAATAAATAATAAATAAATAATGCTTAACATAGGGATGGTGAAAGGTGCTTTGGATCATTATCTCAAACTGCATTTATGGGAAAATGTCATTGTCTGTTATACCATTTGGAATTGAAACATAAGGTATATTTTATGGAAGTATTAAAAAGTAATATAAAATTGTATTTTCAATTTAATTTCTTTAATTCTTATATTAGGCTGCTGAAATAATTGAACAAGAGTTGGTTAAAAAACCAACGGTTAAATTATTATGCTTATTGGATGATGTAACCATTGAAGTTAAACATTATGAAGCTGCCTGGCAAATGTCTGAAAAGAAAAGCAGTCGTGCACATAGACATTGGGGATTCTGTTGCTTTTCTAAAAATAATGTGAGTTATTAACTGTCATCAACATTGATGCTTTAAATCATATTGTATTGACTGAACAACATTGTACAATTTTATTTTCAGTATACAGAAGCTATACCGCATTTGCAAAAATCTGGGGAATTAAATAACATACAAGAAAATGTATGTTCTAAACTTGGTTTTGCAGCTTTACAAACGGAGAATTAGAAACTCGCTGCTCAAGCTTATAGAAGTTATTGTGATTTAGAAAAATCAGTAAGTTCTAAATATTCATTTAATAATATTCTTTTATGTGCTAGAAGTCAGTAACGTTACAAAATTGTCAAAACATTATAACAATATTGGCTTTAATTGCTAAACAGACAATGTTACATATTCTTGTACGGAATTACATTTTAAAAATTTATTTTAATTCCACTCTTATTTTAGAAGTATGGAATAATTTAGCAAAGGCTTACATAAAACTTGGCGATAAACAGCGAGGATGGTATTGCTTGATGGATGCAGTTAAACATAATTTTGATCGATAGGAAGAGTTGGATAATTTAATGGCCGTTAGCATTGATCTCGGCAAATTCCACGAGGTAAAATATAATTCAGTAATTGCTATTTCAATTTTCAAAGATTCATTATTATTCTTACTCTGTTATTACAAACAAATAATTAATATGAAGGTTTAATCATAATATTTCAGGTAATTCGCTGTTATCATAGAATTTTAGATTTAAAAGGCTAACACGCAGACATTCCAGTGCTGAAAATTTTAACAAACTACCTAATTGAGAAATCTCAAAATATAGATGATAGTAAAGATGAAAATCATTAAGCGGAAATAAAAAAAAAATAGTCAACGTTTTAAAGTTATTTGGAAGATTGACATCAGTGGTTTTAAATAATTCAGAAATATCCCTTGTGGAAAAAAATTTTCCGAAAACCTCCTTAAAATTCCGTAAATTTCTACTAAAAACTCCGTAAATTTCCGTAAAATTATCAAAATTGACACTTTACGGACTTTTATGGACACTTACGGAGAATTACGGAGATGAAAAAACAGTAAACACCTTTGTGGAAAAAAATTCGCCGATAAACTGCGTAAAGGTCCGTGAAATTCCGTAAAATTCCGTAAATTATTCCAAAAAACTCCGGAAAACTCTCCGAAATACTCCGTAAATTTCTCCGAAAATCTCCGCAAAAGTCTGTGAAGATTCCAATTTGATAGTTTTACGGACATTTACGTAGTTTTTAGAAGAAGTTTACGGAATTTTAAGGAGGTTTTCGGAGAATTTTTTTTCACAAGGGATGGCTTTTATATGGAGCTTTAACTGCTTTAAAGGATAATGAACAAGCTTCTCAATAATTGCATTATATATTTAGATAATACACGCAGAAAAATATTACAGAAATTTTACTATAAATTCTAACAAACTGGCCCCATAAGTCAAACTATAAAAAGTGTACTAGAATAATACAGAAAAAATTACAAAGAATATAGTAAACTTTCTGATAATTATTAGACATATTTTGTAAATCCACAGAGAAAAAGGAGTTAATCAAGCTGAACTTGCAGCGTGCGCTCGAATTAATCTTCGATTAACGGCTAAGTTAATTTTCGTCCTCTTTTCCGGGACTCTCATTGGTTCTTTCGCGAGCAGGATATTTGAATCGCGTATATAAATTACATGTGAAAATCATATTCGATTAACGGCTAAGTTAACTTTCGTCCTCTTTTCCAGGACGCTTATTGGTTCTTTCGTGAGCGAGATATTTAAATCGCGTATAAATTGAAAATGAAAATATAATCTGAAGTTTCTTTAAGGAAGGTAATTTTGAAAGATTTTTCAAAATTTTATGTTCAAGATATTATGTTGAAGTTTATTTTTTAAGATAGTTATTAAATTATTGAAATATTATTAAAATTATATATTGAAAGTGTATTCATAAAAAATCTTAGTGTAGATTAACTTTTATGATTTTCAGGTCTTTGTATAAAATTATTTTACATCAATTGTTGTTAAATATAGTTTTATTCAGAATTAAATGAATATATTAACTTTTTACATAGTGTAATAATGTTATAATCAAAAATAATAAACAAATTCCTTTACCTTCTGAAAAAGTCTGAAAAAGTGTTGAAATTGGGGATTCAGACTTCTTCAGACATTTTCAGACAAACAAATTTCTACACCGAGTTTCTACGCTGAAAAAAATATTAGGTATAAATTTTAAATAGAAAAGTTTCCAACATTTAACACGATAAAATCAAAAATGGAACTTGTGCTTCCAAAATCATTAAAACGGTATCCCTTTTTTTTAACTCGTTAACAGCAAATTCTAAAACATTAAAACAAATGAAAGATTATTAAAGTCCATCTCTGTTGACGCATCGACAAGTATATATTTATAACACATCGGAAGTCAACAATCTGTAAGTCGAACATTAGTGGTCTACGTTCTATACCTTTTAGCCGGACTTATGGCTGAGTCATACCACTCAGCCGTTTTAAAAAGTAGAGTAGAAATAGGCCCACGCGTTAAAGTCTTATAAGGCTTTACACCCTTCTGTCGAGCATTCGAATAATGATCGAAAGGTTCTAATTTAAGGGCAGATGGGCGTGTGCGCTTATTACGCGTATATAACTGCCGATTAACAGCTTGCACATCGCGTGAAAACTTGTTATTTAGGTCACGGATTTCCTCGACCCTTTATTTCACGCATTACGTCATTAGGATCGACCAAAAATAATAGTTTTTCAAACACAATTTCAAACTATCGGACAAAATCAATTTTTGGAGAGAATTTGGATAATTTTCTCTTTCTTTCTTTTTCCTTTAAAACTATGATTTTCTTCGACTGGAATAAATAATGTCTTATGGATTTTCCTCTTTAACTCGAACGTAATCTTCTTTAATTATAAGCATTGTTTTCACGAGCGAAAAATTATATTTATTATGTCTTTCATTTTTTTTTTTTTTTTTCTTAAGTTTATTTAATTGAAGTTCATTTGATAATTAAATTAAAAGTCAATGATTGAAAATGATTGAATGTCCTTTTGCCAAATTTTTGCTATAAGAAAATAGCCTGCTGGATGTGGAATAAAGAGTATGTAACTGAAACGCGCAAGTCTGTAAAGTATTAAAGCTCGAAGCCCGGTGCTTTTGTGCCGTTCGTCTCAGCTTTTCAACGATGTACTATTTAGTGTTGACATTAAACTGTAACGCGTAGCGGTTTTGTCTTTCTGCTCTTGTTAATCGTCTTCATATTTTTGTGCGTATGTAATCACGCGTAACACGAATGTTCATTCATTCACAATTGTTTGACACAATTTATTTCCTGATTTCTTTCAATTCTCCATTTTATAATCGCTCGCTTCAACTTTATATTAAAAATATATTCATCTTGTTTTTAAAATTTTGCAAAAAGTGTTTTAGTTTTTTTACTTCAACGAAAATAATACAAAGTTTGTAAAGTAAAGAATAATGAACAACGTTAATCAAAATTCATCATTCCTCTTCTTTGACTTGATTCAATAATAAATGTATCACGCGATAGAGAAATTAGAATATAAATTTATATGAAAGCTATGCAGTAATTCAAGTTACACTAACTGTCAATGTTATGTCTAGAGTATGTGATGAGATATGAATTTTACACTGAAGCGTGTTAATAGATATGTGATATATTTCGTTGTGTACTACGATGATGTAATCGAAAGCGTGAGAACATTAAAATATTGCCTTGATATTACATTAATTGTAGAAAACTTTTGCGCAATTAATACAGCTTTATAAATACTTTGAACCGATAAAATGAGCTTTTGAAATTTAATTGCAATTTCTTGATAATTGAACAATGTTTTATAAATCTTTTGTTAATGTCGAATTAAATTAAAAGTATTACGATTATTTATTTGTGATTATTATAATTTCTTTGTATCGTTAATAAATGAATAATTTGCAGTAAAAGTTTAAAAGGAGTTTCCAGGAAACTGTTTCTTTAAAATGATTTACAGTAACAAACATTTTCTGGCGCATTTAACTACGAAATTATCTCTTTAAACATTACTTTTTATGACCCTATAATAATGTTCTTTATTACTATCGTGTTTTTAATCAAACTGACCTTGCACATTGAAAACCAAGTGACGTTAGTAGTAAAATTATATGCATACCCTAAATGCATTAGAAATTAGACAGTGATGTGTTTATCTCACACATTGCCATCATCAATTATGTCATTATAATTTATATGCTTTAACGTAAAAATTACAAAATTGAATAAACCTTTACATTTTTAGCTTGTCACAATCTTAATAAATCACAAAATGACAAGTGAATGATGTCGCTTAACGTGCGACATTATTAAACAATAAAACATTATAAATTATTCGTTATTTCAATTGAAAAGCAGATGATTTTTAATCAAATCAAATAAACTTTTGAATTGGATTGAATTCAAAATTCGCGCAACAACAAATTTAAAATAAATACATTGTTTTCTTTCAACGCAGTAATTAACTAATTTTCTCTCTGGAGATGAAAAGCGTACATTGAATGCTTTCCTTGGAAATAGGCAGAAAGAAAAAAAAAAAAACTATTGGCAAAGGAGAGAAATGTGCGCGCCGAGTGAAACGATGACATTACAATGATGACTGCAAGTTTTCGCTTCTGTGAATAATACAGACATGTTTGTCGTGAAATATTATGTACTATTTCAACGTTTTGTTGGCTCTAACGAATTTAAAGAGATTGCCTCGAGATTCCTCGAAATCATTAGCATTTCAATGACCCTTTCATCTGCAGAGTTTTACAAAATTAACAAATGTAAATTTTGCGAAAACCTGAACAAGTTCGCGAAAGCGGTATTTCGCCGCGGAAATTTGGCGCAAAGCGTGTGGCGCTTATGTTTAGTACGCGTGATTGCGGAGAAATGATTTCCACAGAATTCTCCCCACAGAAATTAATAATTAATAACGAGGGTTCTCAAATGATATGAACTGAGACGAGATGGATTAGTGTTCCAGTTGTAAATCCATGGTTTCCTCTGATGTATGACAAAAGCGCGGTGGGAGATGGCCGAGAGAAAGATCGATACACGACATGCGCTTTGAAAAGGTCCAGCAGATTTCACATCTTTCCCTGTTTACAGGCACTTCCGTTTTCTGTTATCTCGAAGCCGAGCTCGAGCCAGAAACATTGGGCTCTCCTCTGCTCCTTTATCGCGAGCAATTCGCGACTCGCGATCTTCGCCGGGGCTCGTTAATTGCTTTGCGGCTTAGTTTTGGGCTCGTCGAGGATCTTGCAACTGTGTAACTGTTTTTCATTAGCGCCTGTAAGACAACGTAATTCTTGGTGGCGCACAAAGTTCGAGAGCCAGGCGTCGTTATCTATCAGAGAAATAGAAACCGTGTGGATTTTCTACACAATACTCTGTATTTTTAGGTATGAATAAATAGCAGCGCGTTCTTACATGACACCTGTAACTTGCGATCAGATAGAGTCTACGAGCACCTGTCGCGTCTCAGGCACTTCTTCATTCGCGTTTCTCTAGTTGCGCTGTGACTTTGTCTCTTTGTCAAAGGGAATATCAAAGTGCTACATTTTTAAAGACCTCGATGGTGTTGGAGCTGATGACTCTGGTTTGATTGATATTGAGTTTGTTTCGGTTAGAGTTTTTATTATGATAAGTGAAGTGAGTTGAAGTGGTATTTGAATTTGCGATCGAAGAAGTAAGAACTTATGCATTGTTCCATCAGCGGTTTCTATTGAAAATGAAACGATTTACCTTGTCAGTTTAAAATCATTAACGCATGAATGGTTTATGTTTAAAATAGCAAGGGGTGTTATCAAAATACGTACGTGGTTACGTAAATCAAATTGCATTCATATTGCAAGGACACGAAATTTTTCTTTAAAAAATATATGCTTTGGAAGAAAATGTTTTGTTTTTACAATTTTGTATAATAAATTCTGGCAAATTAGACTTTAGTTATGTTTAAATGCTGAACTCAGTTTAAACAAGTTATTTCGATAATAAATAATTATACGATAAATGAAAGAATGTGCCAATTTTACGATTGGCAAATGAAATTTTATGAATTTATGATTTACAAATGGAATAAAAGTTATTCAATAAAAAGATTGCGATAAAAAATGTGTCAGTGAAATTCCACCTGAGATAGCTAAAAATATGAACGTTACAATGTTTGTTACTTTTATCACGTTGATGACATCATGTATGACATAATACAGCACTTAAGGATACATACACCGAAAACTATTTGTTATTAGAATGCCAATCATGTACAATTTGACAAATGATGTATTGTCGTTATTAACACCTCTCGTATTTTTAACTCAAGTCGTGTACTTTGATCATTTTTAAAAGACATTTCTCAACGCTCTCGTGTCTTCATCTCACGAAATAAATGTTAATTTTCGATTATGCAAATAGCTGTAATTTTCACAATTTATTTTCATAGTGTAAGAACTGTGTGGATGTTTAATAAAAAGACATTTTAGAAAGTATTAAATAATAAATACAAAATTAACGTTCATGAACATCAACGACTTTCGATTATAAAGTTTGTTCAATCGAATTAATAATTTACAAACAGTTACATACTTAAATAAATAAAAGACATCATTACGTGATTATCAATCGATCAATTGTGCGGTATAATATAACAATACTTTAAGTACTTGAACTTAAATGTACAAGGAAGAAATTAACATTATTATTGCAGAATTATATGTACTAAAACTCAAAGATTTTAATTTAATTAATTAATATTCAATTTTCATCTAACATTTAAATTTCAAATTCAGTTCTTTAGAATTGCAATTCTAAAGAACTTGGAAATTGGGACCAAAATTACAAATGGCCAATTTATGGCAAATTAGTATGATGATTTGAAATTGATTTAAAAATGAAAATATTTTTTTATCATGCAAATGTTGTTAAAGAAAAACTTATTTAATTTAATTTAGAACTTGATCTGGAATCATGAGCGCATCAGAAGCAGCGAAACAAGTAACGAATGACGTAGGGAATTTAAAAATTGCTGATGGACCGGACAAAAAACCAGGTAGTGCGGGTTCCAGTGCCTCTGGAACAAAGGCCACCTTTGCCGCAAATTTCAAGGCCTTTGCAAAATTCGGCGACACTAAGAGTGACGGCAAACATATCACCTTAAGTCAAAGCGACAAATGGATGAAACAGGCAAAGGTCATCGATGGCAAGAAAATCACCACGACGGACACTGGGATCTTTTTTAAAAAACAAAAGTACGTTTCTTCGAGAATTAATTCTTATTACTTTTAGATCTATTTGAGCAAATACAAATTTTAACACGACTGCGCGTGCCAACAGGTCTATGAAATTGAGTTTTGAACAATACAAAACATTCCTTGAAGAATTGACGAAGAGTAAAAATTTGAATCTTGATGAAACGAAACAAAAAATGGCCGATTGTGGAACACCTGGAGTTAGTTCCAGTACTGGAGGGGTAAGTTATGCCAAAGACAAGTTATGCTGCAAGAAGATGGAATGAGAAGATATTCTTAAGGTGACTCAAATAATGATAATCAATGAAAATGGTTGAGAGTCCCCTTGAAAATGCATCTCAAAAATTAATTTTACTTCTTATTCTTGGATTAACTATTTGAGTGTTCTAAAAAAAAATGAATAATATGAAATTTAGGGTGGAGGAAAAGCTGCGTCAACAGTCGACAGATTGACTGATACGAGCAAATACACAGGATCCCATAAACAGCGTTTCGACGAAAGTGGAAAGGGAAAAGGGATCGCCGGTAGGAAGGACGTAACAGATCAATCGGGATATGTACAGGGTTTCAAAGATTCCAAGGCACAGTAACCCTAAACGCTTGAACGCCTCTTGTCCAGCCAAGGCGTCTGTTATCAACCGAACTCTTTACAGCTCTGGAATTAAGAAGCATATTAAAACATGTTAAAATATCTCATTAAGTCTCATTAAATCATAAGCACTTTTCTAAAAGCAATTGTTACATTCTCAACTATTGAAATTTAAAAGATCTCAATCTTAAATTCATCCTAAATTACAAAATAAAAAAAAAAAATTATCATTAACGTCTGTATCAAATCTTTTTAATTATTGGCAAATTATGTAATTTAAAAAAAAAAAATTATTTGTATGTTACTTTTTGGCCTTGCGCAGGAATCAAATGTGTTTTAATAAGTTCCTTTCTCCTAGAGAGATCCACCACGGTGTTCGCTTTCATCTGCGACTTCTTCTTTGTGATCAATGCTTCCCATTTATTGATTTATATGCACATCTTCGCACTGGATTGGTATTCACCAATACCAATACAAAGTTACGTTACGTGCGTGTAAATATAATTTATTAGATAATCAATTATTCATCAATCAATCTTGAATAATTAATCTAAATCTTTCCAGTCACTTTAGAACTTCAAACCTCGGCGATACAATCTCATAAATCTTTATTCTATAAATGAATATTAGTAAAAAATTCTTGTTTGAATAATTAACAGTTATAGTCAACTTTAGTTGAAAAACAATTAAACACTCATAAAGATAAAAAATATTTTTTTTTTTTTGCTTTAAAGATACGTATGATTTTCTTCGTAACAATATTGTAATGTTCAATTTTAATGTATACATTTATAAAATAGTGTTCAATATTCGTGCATATATTTTCTTCAAAACTTCATACATATAAACTAGCAATTACTAAATTATAATGAAAGTTTACTTTATTTTGTTTATCTAATGAATAGATAGTTTGTAGTAGTTTCACATAGAGAGTACTTTGATGTAGACGAACTGCAGTTTGCTGAACATTTTGTAAACTATACTATGCAAATGTATAATAGATTCGTACTCTATTAAATTAATGGTCATCTTTAAAGAACTTAAAATTATTAACAATGATTTAATACAATTAATCCATTCGAGACAATATAGTATTCTACTTGTGAAATAATTGCTTGTAAAAATGTAATAAAAATTAACATAGCTTGCTAAACAGTATTAATTAATTTATTGCAATTATTACAACTTTTAAACGCGATCAATTTGCAATGGAAAATCTGTTATAAATGTTGACGTAACACAAAACAATATTGTAACGGTTGTGACGAAACTTTGACGCTTTATATTTTAACAAAGAGCGCGTGATTGCTGTTGTAAAGTTTGCAAAACACGTGTTAATAATACACACGTCCATGTTTTGATGAAATTTTTGTAATTTTTCGAAGTTAGCAAATCTTCAATGGTTGGAACAAGTTTATTCAGAGGAAAAAAATTTCACCTATTTGTTGAATTCTGCACAGTCGTAAAGAATTTTTACATCAACAGGCTGTTAAACTTTCAAATCTTTGGTACAGGCGTCAGATGTAATACAGAAAAGTTGTAAGTTGTAATACATTTGGTGTAGATATCAAAACTTGTTTTACTTCGTGTACCAATATTGATCGACATTATGTTGTGCCATTCTCTATTGCGTAATAAAAGCACACGTATTTATCTGTAATACATCTTACGACAGTGTCGTAAAGGCTCTCTATATGGGTCGGAATTACATTTCATAGCACATATTATAGAGTTTAATATTATGTTATAGACAACAATCATATAATGAGAATTATTGCTGAAATTGCGTTTTAACTCATTCATTTTCACGATATTAAAACACTAAACCTTTTTATAACGATTCCAAAAAATAATTTTCTTCACTGTAAAATCCTCCCCAATGTTTACCAACGAACGTCATCAATCTTTTTGCAAAAATGAAAAGAAAAAAAAAAAATATTCGTTAACATTTAATTGCAGACGTATAACACCTCGCAGAAAACAGGTCGGTGTCTAAATCTTTTGAAAATCAGTGAAAAATTACGCCTGTGAAACACGTAGAAATAATTCAAGGGAAATACGTGCTTCTAATCGCAAAGTCGGTAGCAGTCAAAAATTGTTTTACATCGGGGCGTTTTATATCACCGCGGGAGCAGGTTATTATTAATGCGTCTCGATAGCTGGCTGCTTTCAGTTGATTTTCTTAACGCGATACGTAGAAAATGTGCAACGCCACGGCACGCATACGAATGTAGCGAGAGCGGGAATGTCTTCGGCGTTGCTCGGGATTGAATTTCCGAAACAAGCGTCGTAACGCCAAGTTTTCGAGCGACAAGATCATCCAAAATGGTGATTGTAATTGGCCGTTGCTCTTTGATTAAAGTGCCGTCGGCAAACGGCGCGTTTGCCGGGTTCATTAGCATCCCCGCTGTCTGTTGTATCTCTGGATGTGCTCGCTCCTTGTCGTTGTCTCGGTAACGGCCGTTGGATGGATCTCATCTTCTATTCGGCTCGACGCTCGTTCGCGTTTTATTGGTCTCACTTTATTCGCGCTTGATCGGGCCCGTAATATTGATCGCGCTTCATTGGACCAAGTCGCGAAAACGTACGTCTTGTTCTGCCCGTTGCCAGAGCAAAAAAAAAAGGTAATTAAATGGCCGACGGAAATGAAATGAATTCCTTCGGCCGGAACAATTAGTTGGCGCGTGCACGCGCGAGTAAAAGGATGGCCGAGTGACGGGGTGAGGGGGAGGGGCTAGAAAACTGGCAGGAAAAAGCCTCGTAAAAAGCAACGAATCGAGAGATATCGAATAGACACGAGATGCGTTGTTTTTTGTCGGTTTTTACCTCTCTCTTTCTCTTTCTCTCTCTCTCTCTCTCTCTTCATTTTATATCTTGGGCTTGAATTTCGCCGAATACGTGTATTTCTCGTACACGTAATGTTGCAGTTGTGCATCAGCTTTAACGGCGTTACACGTTAATGAGCAAACGGGGAGCCACCGCATGACCCTCTGAACTGATAACTCGGCCATTGTAACAAACAGCACGGAAAATCGGACCATGCGAAAAGATGTACGGGTCAAAGGTCATAGGAGCGACTATAATTATACTCTACAGCTTCCGGATCAATGTCTCGGGGTAACCAATTTTCAAGGCAGATTATTTATTCATTTTATTTATTGTTATTATTATTATTATTATTTTTTTTTGATAACCCTCTTGAACGTTTCATCGAATTAATTACAGTTTACTCCCTTGCTGGCTTTGAATATACTATATTAAAAGGGAGAAGAATTTTACAATTCAAATGGAAGAAAAACTTCCTAACGACGCGCATTGATGTTCGCTCTTCGTTGCTTGGCCATCAATAAACATGTGAAATACAAATATTTAAATTGCCTATGCAATAACAGTATAAATAACTAATGATCGAATAGACGACTGGGAAAATTAATTGCCATTTGCCTTCGAAATGTTGATCTTCGGTAATAAAATTTTATAACTTCAAATCGTTAACGTAACGTCCTTTATTTTACGATCTTTTATCTTAGCGTATCAGCGTATCTCCGGCATATTCTTGCGCTCATATCATTACATTCAATAACACAAATCCAATGTTAGATTCGATCAGTTATTTGCAATCTTGAAAGCTGTCGGTTCGTGGCGTAAGCGCAGAATTCGCAGCGGGGCTACACGAATTTCTCGTTTCGTTCTTCCTGTTGTGATAGAATGTCGTAAATATAAAGCGAGGTCGTAATCGATTTGGGGTCACGTTCAAAATCCGGAAGTGAAATGGAGACACCAAAACCACGGCTGATGCGTCGAAGAGGAAGATCAGCTTTATGATATGGAAGTGGACCACCCTGGATTATTATGATTGGCGCACGTACAAGCCCGACGAACACAGCCGCGCGAAATTGCACCCATACTACATTACACAAAATTGCACGAGTACAGTCAGTGATGCAAAACAATGTATGCAATTTTTTTAATTTTTTTCGATAGAATTAATATGCTTTTATATAGTTCAATGAAGATAACGATGCTTAAATAACATCTAACTTCTAATAATGCAAAATTCCAATTCAACGATTTCAAAGAAAATTATTTCAATGCAATCGTTATAACAATAATAATATCAAGTATAATAAAAATGGAAAGAAAGTATGCGATAAATGAAGTAACCAAAATGATATCGAACTAATTAAGCAGACGAGAGTAATGGTAATCTTGAAGAGAGTGTCTTAGAAAAAACTGTGGCGCAGAGGTTATTGTTGCAGCGACTGTACGAGAGCCAGTTAGTGGAATGTAAAACGGCGTGTGTCACCGATATGTATAGTTGAAGCCACGTACACATAAAAATATGCTTAACTAAATGAGATTTTTTCCCGAGTCTCACGCAATAAAACTTGATGGAATTTACACCGAGATGAGACGTTACCGCTAGGAAACCTGGCAGATAGTCTACGGCAAGCCTAGATCAAAAGAGCTCCATTCCATGCGGTGAAATGGAGCGTTGTTATTTCACGTCACCTCGCCAGCGGCTCGTCGCTCTCTGCGTTCTCCAGTCTTCGTGATCCATTTCTACTCAGCGTTCATTTCAGCCATTGCTTTTAAGCGACAAATGCGAATAATCTTGCTTTACTAAATAAGGTCTGAGTTCGTACTCGAGCTCTATTGCGCGAGAAATTTACGAAATAAACTATATTTGATTGCGATCCGAGATAATTTTCGGCGTTCCTGTGAAAGCGATAACTTCAAGGAGATACACGCAAAGAGGAATCCCTTGTTCTCTCGACTACTTTGACAGATTTTACGGGAGTTTCTGTTTGTACCAAAATTTGAAACTGCATCAATTGTAATTCAGTAATTCCGTTATAAATTATGCGATTATGAAGATCAAATAATATAAAATTAAAAAAAAATTTCAATTTTAAAATTTGAACTACATCTAAACTATAAAGCTTATTTATCGTTTAACAGCTTTATAGTTTTCATATTGTAATTGTAATAATAATAATATTAGATATTGCAGCAACTAAAACAAAATACACAATACTAAGGAGCAAATACGTAAATTCAACCCAGAAACTTCCACACGGTAGATCTTGGATAATGCTAATGTAGGTGGAATCAATTATTCCTGAATACTATTATAGCATCCATCATATAATTTGGACTAAATGTGTACGCACAATATAGCTTTTAGATCCCGAAAATTGCTAAAATTCTAAAGAATTATCCAATAGTGTTTGTAATTAAATCGAAGTCAATTTTAAAATCGTTAACTATGTACAAAGTATTGAAAGTTACAAATAATGATCGATTTAAATTAAATAAACGCACATGTACGAATTGAATGCATTTTTTGTCTCTCCTACTTTTAAATGCTACATTGTTTTTAAATTTCTTTCGACGTTAAGACTAAAAGTTTATTTATTCAGCAACAACAAATCAGAGTTTTTTCATAGTTTAGCTTACGGAATTTCAAAGTTGCTTTAACGTTTCAATCGTTTTTGATGAATCAAATGAAAATACAGCCGGCATTAGCTTCAACGTATATAAACAGCTCACATAATGTACACAAAACTTAAACATACCCATTTGTACATATATCATGTACAAAATCCTACTGAGTAATATATCCTGGTGGTGATAATTTCAAAACTCTACAATTTGATGACAGAATAATTATGAAATGGTAACATAATCTGTAATTTCCCATAATTATTA
>JABFQA010000197.1:0-24209 GCA_022817065.1 Probaryconus sp. ZL-2020
GTGTCCCCACCACCGGGCCCACCGGGTACCTGGATGGTACCCGACTCTTTGGTGCGCAAAATCATCGGGAGGGTTGCTTGTTGGTAGTCCGGGGCCGCGGTTCAAGCCCGCGAACCCGGGCTAAGCCCTCGTACCACGGCAAGGTCCTGCAACCCCTATCGAGGGATATTTAATTTTAATATACAAAGAAAAAATAAGTTTTTGTTGAATAGAGACAACTGATATCAGAAAATAGTTTTTGGAAATGAAAATTTAAATATTTTTTAACATTCAAAATTAGTTAATAACATGTGTTTAAAATTAGCTTTTCAATTCAGTTCAAAAGATATGCTCGAAATATATTTGCAAGTACTGGAATTGTACTGGAAACATACTAGACTTTGTTTTTTGAAAAAGAATGGACAAGTGCCATTCGAGGTAAGCACGGTTGGATTAGCAGAATCTTACGGAATCTGATGTTCTGACGTTCTGATGATGATCTGAGGGTCCGCCGCCCTGACGATTTGTAGGTTCTGTGAATGGCCGCTGCTCTAGAAATCTAGTTCTGAGGATCGAACTGTTGACAAAATTACTATAAAGTATAAACAACCCTGCTGTAAAATATTCACAAGAATTCTTTCGAACGTATAAACTCCATCGAATTTTAGTTAGAATTTAAAGATTTAAGAATTGAAAAATCTATAACACGAAGGTCTATAACGCGAACAAACTAGGTACCCTAACCTCACGATTTTTTTTCCTTTATATTATTATCAGAATTTAAAAAATTACCTTCCTTTTCTAATAACGCGTTTCTTTTATTAACAATTAATCCTTTCATTGCATTTTTCACACTATATGCGTCATAATATAATTAATTAATCCTTTTGATTTGGTCACTTTATCAAAGAAAATGACCGGCCGGCAAAATTTCTGGATGTCTTAAATTTATTTTTTCCTCTTTTTTGGTTCTTACTTTTACATGATATCATGTTTTTTTGTTGTTTTGTTAGAGTGAGCAGCAATTTTTGTTAGAGGGACAACAGAAAACCGAAAAATCTTACCGAAACCTTTACAATGTTCATTTTTCACTTTTCAGCTGTGAATTAAATGGTCACACTTAATTCACGTTTATTTAATCTAACATGTGCTCTTTATTCCTTCTTTTTTTTTTTTTTTTACATGACAAAACGGACTAACTGCAGACTTGACATTACTTTTTTTTTTTATTACTGACTACTTAGGTAGAAACAAGATCTTTACCAAGACAGATTTTTTTTTAATTTTTTTTTACATCAGACTTCATCAAACCAACAGGATGAGGATTTTTCCAAGACGATTAGAGATGGCTTTTTCTGGAGGAATAGAGGAGGCTTTTTCTGGAGGAACCAAAAGCAAATGCAGGTAAAAAAAAATTCAATTGTGCAAATTTTTAAAAAAACATCTTTCTCTTAAATAACCTGCGATATTTAGAAGAATCTTCAACCACTCATTTATGTATCGATATGTATTTTTTTGCTCGCAACTCATGCACGAGGGGTTCTGGATTACGCCATTCTCGCACTTAATGCCTCAATTATCGCATGACTATCATTACCCGCTCGCATTCATACCCATCCATCGTGCGCCAGAAAGGTATCGTTACTCGTGATTCTTTTTTTTCAAGCGGACCACCCGGCGCGCTCGACCATCTGAATTAATTGTTTTCATATGAAATCCGCGGGGTGTGATGTATAATGTCAAAAATATGCGAGCTCGACACAAAGGACGGGCATAAAAAAATTGGCGCCGTGTTGTTTCCCCAGCTCCTGTGAGTTGTCCGCGATCGTTGAACCAGCACCGGCGTCGTTCAAAAATTACTTTTGCCATGACAAAAGTTACAAACGTTGATTTTAGTAAATCATTAGGAAATACAGTTGGCGACCATCATTGGCTGAGATGGTTTATCGAGGATGATTTGTGAGGATAATTTTCATGCCACTGAAATGTAATTTACATGAAAAAGGATGAGAAGGATAATTGTGAATTCATGAAAGCATCGCATTAAAGCTCCATGGAAATTTATTGTCCTGTTACAATTATGATGCGAGAGCGCCAGCGACTACTGGCGTGGCAAAAACAAGCTCACTCTTTGTTGGAAGAAATCCTCGTACGCGCGCTATGCGTTATGCGCATATATTTCTCAAAGCTTCTTATTTTCAAGATGTGATTCCATGTCAGAATGCATGCAAAGCATGCTGTCATGCGTGGCAATTTTCAGCGTGGCATGCAAAGCGGCGGATATTGTGTCTGCTTGATTTTCTTTTATGGCCATTCGTTTCGATGAATATACATTTGCCGAGTGGATGGGTTTTGTTTTACTTTGGCTTGTTCGGGATCTTATTGGCTCTTGAATATTTTCCATTTACTTCTGTAAAAACATAAGTATTCCTCGCTGTTTTGCACGAAACATTATAAAACAGTAAAAAGATCGATTTCAAAAGAATTGTAAACTTTTCTTGACAGTGGCATTTCCCGTTGAATTCATTTCATTTTTTCCCTCTTCATTTGCATCGAGTTGTCAACGTTCTTTTATAATTATTCGCCAAAGAAAATTTTCACAACAACAAAATATCTTTAATAAAAATCATTTTTCTTCTTCGTTCAAAGAAATTTCTAAACTAAAAATTCATCATATCTATTGCCAATCGCGTCAATAAATAATACAAAAATTGTTCCACAACAATTTCTTTTCTTTTTCTATCGCTCGATTTCAATTTAAATATTATATGTACAACAGCAGAGCCTCTTAAAGTTGCGTTGGTAATACGACGCCTCATTAGAGATCCGCAGGAAAGAAAAAAAAGAAGTGGTACGCGCGTTTACGTAAAACGTAAACAAACGTCGTTGCATAATTCGTCGTTCGTGTTAGAATTTTCGCGAGCATAAATAAATTGTGTAACGGGGGGAAAGGCGTTCGAATTGTAGATTGAATTTAGTAGAAAGAAGTTTAGAGTAGCGTAGGGAATCGGAGCGAAGGGGGAGGGGGGAGGATAAGAGCGAGACGGAGAGGAAGAATCGGACGAGGACGAGGAGGTGGAGGAGGACGAGGTGGGGGAGTAGATTCTGAACTCCTTCTCGGAGGGAATCTCGTTAATGAATGAAGGAGCGAGCGCGCGTTGGTCTCGCTATTGGCTATTGGTTGGCAACTGAGACCAGCAGCCCACTAATCACCGCTAATGTTAATATTATGCAGCGGCCACAATGCTCTCTACGTGGTACCACGGTAAGCCACGAGAGCGGACCCGGGAGATGCATGCACCTTTCGCATGCGATTCCCTTGTCGAGGCAACGCTGCCTTCGAGCGACTCTGCTGTTCCTTTTACTAACCGTTGCAATGTTACAACAACTTTCGAAAGGAAATAATAATCCGCTTGGTAACTCGACTACTTCTCACTCCCGCCACTCCGGTCACCGATATTAAGCATTGTCGACGGCCTGACACGCATACCGAAAGCCCTCCCGATCCTCTCCCGACAACCTACCGATGTTATTTTCTGTTTTACGACGACGATACTGATTTTATTGTTGCAATCGTTAGCTACGGTTTCCAATGCAAATCGCCATGGGATTTGCTTTTTGCATTAGTTTTATCTCGGATGAAAAAGCAGTCGCGGAATTAAAAGCCTTCCTTCGGGTTTGTTAATAACATTCCTACGTGGAATTAGAACTTGACAATTAAAATTGATTATTAAGTTTCGATCATTTTGCAATGATAATTGCATAACAGTATAGACACTTTTACTGTTACATTGTCAATTTATCTTTAATAACGAGAATTAAATTTCTATCAATATTATCTCGCAAAATTCTGATCTAATTCATTCTTAACTTATTTAAGGGGTTACGAACTTTTGCCAAAGCAACCAATTGCCAAAGAATCGTAAAAACATTTTTCATTAAATCTCCAAACAATTAAAATTTTTCACGCGCAAATTCAAAATTCATTAATCCGATGATCCGGTTTCTTTGCGGATCATAAAATAATCTCGAGCAGTGTTTAAGATAACGACAAGGGAATCGTTTATCGCTCGGAACAATTTCCTTATGGTTTTCTAATATTTTATTAATAATTACATAATTACATGTACAAGTATTTCCGTTAATTGTATATAAATTTAAGCGAGCGCGTAGAGCGCGTAATGACTCGCGACATCGAAAACTGTAATCTGGCAAAATTAATGTCTCAGCAAAATTGCTATTTATTTACGCGCGTTCGAATATACGATCGGGTACGCTCGAGCTAATATTAAGACGATGGGAATCACGCCAAATTGAATAGTTGTGTCGATTAACGGGCGTTGTTACAAACTGTTCGACGTGGCACTTCATCAACCGTTGACCTGTTCAACTTTGCCGAACTTGATGGGAAAATGACAAGGAAATGTCAGTCTCACCGTTCGCGCAATTAATATTAATGGAACAACGTTGCATTGTAATTATGCACGCGTGTATACGAAGCGCCTACGCGACGAAATCATTAGACATATATCTTGGCGAAGTTGTTATCTCCTGTAATGAATATTCCGGCCGTTTAGCGGCTGTACGCAATATTTTCAAATTGCAAACTAAAAATTACACTTGGGTTAATCCATAAATTTTACTCCTTTGCATCCGAGAAGAAGATTACTCATGGATTTTTTTTTTTCTTACTTAGAAAATTATTCTTTACACCCTTGAGAATGAAATTAAATCTATTTTGATTTTATGTTCTTTTTTTTTTTTTGGTTCACAAAGGAACACGTGGAACAAGAAAAAAGTAGATCCAAAAGAAATGCCCAAATTTCACGTGAAATATTTTTCCAAGATCCTCTTTTGTGCAAAAGAATTAATCCCTTATTTGTACCGAGCATTGGCATGCACGATGAGAACAAAAAGATGTTTTTCAGTGCAATCAAGAATTATTGATTCATGACGTACAATCCAGTATTTTGCCACTGTCGTTCTCGCATCTGTTGCCGAGAACAGGCGTATAATCAGGGCGTGAATTTCAGGTATTTAAGTGACTGTTGCAGCACCGAGCCTTTCTCACTCGCTGTAATGATCTCTTTGTCCAGGCGGTGCGCGACTTTAAGTGAAAACTTCCATTCAAGAGCGACAATAGTTCGTGTCTGGAATATATCGAGCCGATTACAGAGGGGAGATAAGTACGTCAGTGTCCTCTGCTTAGCAGTTTTTACGTCCTCGAGCGCGTCCGAGTGTCGATGCGCTTACAATCCCATTTGCATCGCCGCGCGAAATCCAAAAATCCATTGTTTTTCGCGATAGTTTTTCATCTGAAAAACAGTTAAAAATATGAACCTCCTTAGACATTCGATATTAATGCGAAAGTCGTGCAAGAGTTATCGCCTCCATTCAAAGCATTCAATCAATTTCAATTCTCAGCCATAAATTGTCATTCCGTCAGGGTATTTTGAAAAGCTTTAAGTTGTCAGATCGAACGATCGAGGGTTGGGAAAGACATAAAACGAAGTGAGCTGAATCGTGTGGCCTTTTCAATAAGTCCTTACAGGAATGTTCCATGTTTTCTTAAAGACATTTTCATTCCTTCAACATGAGATCTTGATTGAAAAATTAACCCTACCTCTTACTTTTCCAACCAAAAATCTTATTTCAAACTATCGTTCAATTATTCCTGTTTTTCGTTTTATTATTATGATTATTATTCTTCTTCAAGAATATCGGTCAACGTTAATTACTGCAATCTATTTTAATAATGAGTTTTGAGCTGTGAGGATCACGTCAGACTTCGTGCATCGAGTAAAGTAATTTCCTGATGCTGATTAATCTGTCCGCGCGCTACCCCAAATAACGTCGTAAACATTTAAATTCCATTAGCAGAATTCCCTATCATTTCCAGCTTGAGTTTTCTTGCAGAAGTGCCGAGGCGTCACGTGGAAAGTAGTCGAAGGTAATTATCATTTTTTTCTTTCTTTTTTTCTTTTTGGTTCGTGCACTCTTCCACCTTCAAGTGCACTTTCACCGCGCCGATATTCCCAGCGCCCGTGGTGACCGTTTTGTAGTGCCGCTCGCGGTGATCTTTCGATAGGGGTTATCGAAAGCTTCCCTGCAAACTGCTTCCGTCATTTTGGCCTTAGTACGCGTACGCTCGAAAACGTATAAAGAAGACAAGCAAATTACTTCTTCATCTTTTTTGCTTATCTCGCGTGTACGTTTAGTAACCGCGAGAAGGCTCGATATGTTCTCTTGCGGAAATCGTATAAAATTATCGCCGGGGAATTTAAGGAATACGTTTGGTGGAGAACTGTCCGTTCTTTACAATTTTCTTTTTTCTTTCTAAAGATTCCTCGAGGAAGATTATTTCTAAATACACTTTAATACAGATTATTTCCAAAGAAAATCATAATTTCGATGAGACTGGATTTCTTTTTTATTCTTCGTTAGGAATCGCTTAAACTTCTTTTTTTTTTTTTTTCCGTTGAGAAAAGTATAAAACAAAATCTTCAATGAAAATTCCCATTAGAATCTCCATCCAGGATTAATTCCACGTGTGTCTGTGTAATTGAAAAAGGCTTTTTTTTCCAGATGGGGATAAATCTCGAAGACAAGTTGAAATCCTTGATTGTGTTCGCCTATTTAACTGTAGTTTCGTCGGTGGATCGTGGTTTGTACGTTGTCCGGTGCATTAAGCGATTTGCGTTGTGTCCTGCACCCTGCGTGTGTGCCCGTGTCTGGTCGTATGTGGTCGGAGTCGAGCGAGCGCCGCCTCGCCGGCCGCTCGGGGTCGCTGACTCGAACGGTCGCCGATCCGTCAGTCGATTACTCCGGGGATCTTACGTGAACATGGAAACAGGTTCTTGGAATCCGGTTCTCGATTCTACATACGACTCTAATCAACGCGGTTAGATTGCTGCATCGTTGACTGGCCTGCCGGCCGGCCGGCTTGGCTCTCGACTCAGTACAGCAGAGCTCAGCTCAGCTCAGCTCAGCTCGGCTCTCGGGCACTCTGCTCGATGCTGCTGGTGCTGGTGATGCTGCTGCTGCTGCTGCTGCTGCCGTTGCTCAGACTTTGATCGCGAAAGCAGGGGCGCCAAAGGATGTTGTCGCGCCCTGCGTGCGATTCTTTGATACCCTGCCAAGGTCATTGCTGATGGAATTATCTCTGCGTTTGAGCTGCGCGCTCACTGTCAGCTTAAGATCAACTATAATTGGAGAGAATAAACTTTATTCGATGCCTGGCGTTGGTTAATACGCAGATTCACCTTTTAGGCTTGACGTGCTTTGCGAACCTTTTCCTTTTTTTTGTTTGTTTGATTTTTGATTTTCTTTCGCTTCTACTCTTATTTTATTATCTTTAGGTTTATGATGTACTTACCAATACCAGTGGAAGAGCTCTGGGTAATGAGTGTCTGTCAGATCAAGAGTTGTTAACAATTAATCGCATTTTTAATTGCACTCAGAATGATGGTAAATTATTGTATTTCATTTTCCAGGTTGTTTTAGTTGGTCGAACCTTTAGGAATAATCTTCATCGGGTATTCTATGTATCTTTGTAGGAAGTTAATGAAAAATCTGTAAAAAAATGTTAGTAAAAGAACATTCGTATTGGGATAATTGAGGATCTTTGAACATCAATTGGATTCGAAGTACGGTGAATGTATAAAGATGCTTTTCAGCGTGAGGAGGCATTGTTATCTTGTAGTCAAAGTGGTCGCGTGCATTGGCGCAAAAGTTGTTGACTTGCGTGTCTACATTGTCTCCTTACATTTTGGTTTGCGCGCGCGTACTGCGGGCAAATTTTCGATTTTGCCGGTTTCACCGGTAGCTGCCAATTATCGTTAACCAAGATCCGAAACGCCAAGGAGCAGCTGCCTCAGCATTCTACCTTCGGCGAGCGGGAAGAAAAAGAAATGAAAAGGAAAAGAAAAAAGAAGAAAAAAAAAAAAAAGGAAATACGTCGTCCGCAGGAATTTCAATAAGGGACCTTTGTGTCCGATCGCTTCTTCTTCGCGATTGAGATAACTCCACGCGGAATGCACTTACGCGTTTCGCTGCTGGAATGGAAGAAAGGGGGATTCGTCCTTAATTGAGCCCCGAGCTCGACGATTATCCGATTCTTCTCGACTCCCGTTGTATTGTGAGAGCCGAGATAACGCCCGGACAAGTGCATTTATTGCGCGAGATTATTTATTGTTTGTCCACGCCAGGGAAACAAATATCAGAACCTGTTTCACTCGGCTCTCGATAAACCACGCCGCTCGGCTGCTTTCGACTCCAGATGCGAAAATGAAATGTTATCGCCCCGAAAAAGGACGACCGTTGCAATTTAACCCCTTTTTCTTTTCCATTTTTTTTCCACCGTCATTGATTGATAACAGATGAAATCATTATGAAAGAAAATGAGTATCGGTCAAGATCATTTCTTTTTTTAATAAAGATTTTTCAGAATTCTTACAATTTATTTCCGCAAAATTATCAGATATTTATTATAATCGCGTCTATGAAAAAATAATAAACAAAACAAGTTTGATAAACGATAGAAAAATGAATGAACCGTTTGCTTTCACCGCTTTCTATTTTTTGGTTCGTTTGGTTTTCACGACGGACAATGTTGCAAATAGGAAAGTACAAATGATAAATTCACCTTTGGAACAACAAAACGTGTTTCGATGGCTCGAATTGTTGATATTAGATGCACTATCGATCGCAAGGCACTTGTCACTGGGATTCGCGTGCGAGGGGCAACGGGGCGAGAAAAAAAGGGCGTAAAAAGAGATTGCTAAACGATCGCTGCAATTACTTATATAGTCACATTAATTCACCGTATATTACAGTAGTATTTCTTGAAAAGGAAGTGTACCCCTTTTTTAGCTGCCATAGAAAGCAAACGAGGCATTGCTGTCAAAACGTCAGTCTGCTCTTAATTGAATACGATACGAATCATAAAATGCACGTATCTTATACAACTCTAGATGGTATAAATAGTGACAAACTACGGCCTCCGACTATTCTCAATCACAATGATACGAATTTAAGATCGGAAATAGACGACTTTTTTATGATACAAACAGAATAGCAAAAACTTATAGTTAAATACATTCCAATGAAATATATACGTCATACGTGTGACGTGAACGCGACAAAGATGATGTTTGGATGACGCATCTGCGTTGATTCTGATAGTGGCGCTACGACTACTTTCCTCTTATCTCTTATAGGAAATAAAGTTGAAATAACGTATTCAGTTATTGATAAGAATTTTTAATCTTCAGTCCAAACAAAAAAAAAAAATATAAATTTGGCAAGAATAACAAAAAGATTAAAATAAAGCTGAAAATTGCAGATAAATCTTATCTTGTACTAATTAAAAAAAAAGGCCTGCAAATTCAAGTAATTAATATTAAATTCTTCCATTTGTAAGTTGATGTTAAACCCGCAGCAAACATTATCGCGATATCGTCTTCGCAATTTATCAGCGCACTCTTTTTCCCTTGTGCGTGCAACCTGTTATTCAGGCTGAATGGTTTCGGTATTACGCGCGAATCTTTGTTTCATTTGTCTTTTCCAAATTTGGCAAGACTCATGCTGCCGAAGTTACGAGACCGATTTCTTTCCAGGCATTATATATACGTGTGCTCTCTTATTCGACAAGCTGTCCTGCAGCAAGTTCATGGCACAAATACGATTTAATGAGAAGTGCTTTGCGTTGTTCGCTTGTTTCCGAGGGAAAAAGACAAATTCCCTTTGTGTTAAACTCGACTATCCAGAACTAATTACGGTAGTTCAAGGGCGGATTCAGAAAAATCCAGAAGAAACTTTTATATAGTAACAAAAGCGGATGCGAACGATTCAAAGTGGTGGGGACAAATAAAAATTTTTGGTCAAATGAAAAATCATAGAATTTAAATTATGCAAATAATTGCATTTTCTTTTTAAAATAGTTCCTACACTTTGTTAATTAAATCGACAAATTCTTGAGCGACGTTAATTCTTCATAATTCCATTTAAATACATTCGGCCAATTCCAGATAATTAATCAACCTGTTGTAGTTAAAGCACGACTATAAACTGAAACGTGTTTATCTCGAGCAAAGATCAAAGGCTGTTCTATTAAACGAGTATGACTGAAATTTCGTTTTATTCGCGTGAAAAGTCATCGCTTTGGAAAAATTGCTGGGACACCCCCCTTAAGCTCGCCTTACGGCTCGTTAATTCAAGTGGACAAGGATCGATAAGGCGCGTGTGTATGATGATTTCGCGGATAACGAGAGAGGAAGAGCTTGACAGTGCGAATCTCAATCCGCGAATTAACATACGCTCGTTAATATGACACTAACGACTTAAGGTGCTTCCCCCCCCTTCCCCTTCCCCTTTCACCATCGTCTCGCGCGTTTTCAACCTACGTCTTTTTGCGCCAACGTTCGTCAAGTGTTTTTTTCACGGTCTTTTTAAAATGAATATCCAAGTTTATCGAAAATTTTAAATTGTCTAACTCATTTCTCAGTTTTTTATTATTGATTTCATGCAGATTCATCCTTTATCGTATTTTGCGAAACAGTTATTTTGAAATTCTTTAGGATTTGGAATTGAAGGAAAAATTCATGGAAATCGGAAATCGCGAGCCGTGGAAAATGGCGCAATTTATATTGGTTTTTTGCAAGGGAAAATCGATTCCGCGTGACATTCGTCCGCTAATTGACAGAAATTGTGTGGCATCGCTGATGGGAATGAGCCCCGTCAAAGGACGCTTTCAGCGTTCGACATTTAAACGTCTATCAATCGTTTTAACCTCACTCGGATGTTGTTGCGTCACTTGTAACGAGACCCGAAGGACGGTGACCTTCCTCGTTCAATAGTTTGCTGATGTCCAACGCGAGGGCATCATCGAGATTAGCTTCCTCGACGACTTTTAGTTAATTCGCGGAAAAAAATTGACAATTGATTGAAATGAACGTGTTTAGCTCAAACGGCAATTATGTCCAAGGAACAACGAACATGGAAATCCCTGTTTTTCAATGCTTGAATACCCACCGACGATTTCTCTTCCTCTTAAAATCATTTTTTCCTCGATCATTTAACTTTATACCAGATAATCTTCAAACGAATGTTTGTAAAAATGGCAAACTAGAAATTGTTAGGGAACTTCTAATCTCGAATCTATGGTCAATATACTATTGCTGGATCTTCCTCGAGATAAATGATCTGATATTCGAGTGAAACTGTAAATAAAAGCACAAATGGATGGCAAATAAATTTTGATGACCGTGATAGGGCGATCAAAAATATTTGTTCACGCCTTCTACTTATCGGATGCGTTCCCTTGTTCGACGATAGCGGGAGCATTTTACTATTATCTGCATGCTGACTTGCATCAGTAGGCGTATTACCTTTTCAATCACTGGTAGCTGATCGGGATCTCTGATTCCAGTACAAGTTGGATCTTCAACGAGTTTGATCTACGAACGTTACTACTAAAGTGCTTCCTATAATTAAATCTACTGTCTTTAAAATCGCAAGTAAGCAATCCCAGTTGTAAAGAGAAAGGATACTTATTTCAGAGGATGAAAGATTAATCTAAGACGAAGGTATTGATTACGAGATGGAATAATGTTGAATCCTTTTAAAGTCCGAGGAACAATGAGAAGAGATGTCTTTGGTTGTCTTCATTTTCATTAGGACAACCATAACGTTTTCTTTCTTCTTTTTTTTTTTCTAAATCAAAAACGTGAAAATCATCATTAAAAACTTCACGCGTTATTATACCAGAATCCTGATCTAATACTGGTCCATTAGTAGACCAGTCCTATCCGCTATCAATGCAACAATGCCATCTGCATCGAGAGACACGTCCCAGTACCCAATAGAGGACAAAGAAGGAACGAAACACGGTCGAGGCAAAGAGCAAGACGAAGAATAAGAAGGAATAAAAAAGTCGAAATGAGAGGACAAGGTAAAGGAACAAAAGGAAATAGGCGAGGGAATAAAAAGAAAGCCAGAAGTCGTACGTGTATCACAGTTGTACGGGATTCGCGCCGGTGTGGGAAAGAAAGGCCGAGGGAATGAATTCGAGATGTAAAAAAATCCGTGCATCACCTGTGTCGGCCCACGGGTATCGCCGCTAGTACTAGTCGAGGGGTAGGAAAGTTAGTGTGAATGAGAGAGAGTGAGCGAACGAGCGAAAGAGAGCGACAAAAACCCTAGACGGCGGTCGAAGAGGGGGAGGAGGGTCCTCGTCGAAGAGCCCTCCCCCCACCCCCTCGCTCTCTCTATCTCTCTCTCTCTTTCTCTCGTGGGCCCCGATGGGTGAGGTGGGGGGACGCCGGACCGCGTGTGTGACAAGTGAGGCCCCGAGGAATTGCGCTAAAGTCTTCCACATTCTGATGCGCAGTGTGCATGTGCGTCGACTGTGTACGTTTTGTTCACATGCGCGGAGGGCAAGTCGTATGGAAGTCGGAACTCACCGCGAGAGAAGCCATGCCAGGAGATGCCCTCCGGCGCTAGTCCGACGGCATTCCTTCTTGCCTCCTCGCCAACGACCGTCTTACTGCCTCTGCCCCCCTCCCCACTCCCTCCCCCCGGCACCCCTTACCCCTCCTCACCATTGCGCTCACTGCCTCCTCTTTCTCGACTTCTTCCTCCCTCCCTCCCCCTCCTCTTCCTCCTCCTCCTCGTTATCGACGGCGTCTCTGTTCCACACTGGGACCCAACAATGCCCATTATTCTCTCTCCCTTCGCTCTCTCCACCTGTTTCTCCTTTATCCCTTAAAGATTTTTCTTTTTCTTTCATTTTTTGTTCACCGTAAAAGCTTGACACCTATCGTACGGCTTCACTTTAGAAACTAATTCAAAACATTTCAATTTTTTGGGGTGGATGAAAATGAACGAACGCAATATTTAGTATAGCTAAACAGAAATTGCCCATTATTGGTCCCGAATTGAATGAGTTTGCGAAACAAAGCTCGGATTGATATTAATTGAGAAAGCAATTTCCGACATCCGATTGGTAACGAATTGACCTAAAAATTCGAACAATATAAGTAACGATAGGGAAAAAAAAAAGCCCGTACACAAAGTGGATACTCGAGTTTCTTGGAATTTTCAATCGTTACAAATGATAAATTATTGACTTGCTATGGTATGCTGTGTACTCGATGGCGGTGGAGTTTTGCAGGGGTTCACGGGGGAGAAGGGAATATAATCTGCGCATGGACAACCGTATCACGCAGCGGTAGCAGCAGAGGCTCCCTCTTAGCCTACAATCTGTCTTACATATTCATTATAGCTGCAGGGTGAGCAGGTATTATCTTAGATGGTCGGTTTGAGCAGTGTATAGCTTGTAATTTTCAGTAGGCCTCTCTTCTACTCCAATATATGTATAGGTATGTTTATATATCATTTAATGCATTATACATGTACGTGTATACACAAACTTGTATTAATTTGCGAACAAAAAATTGTCAAACAATGCCAGGCAAATGGATTACAATTTCACATTTCGTAATAGAAATCATTGGAGACTTGTTTCGAGATTGATTTAATCTCGATTGTTTTGCAATAAGAACGGATATGAAATTGCTGTAGGAGATTTTTAAGAATTCCTTTTTTTTTTCTTCTTCTTCTTTTAAATTGAACTTTTGATTAAATTTCATGCTGACAGAAATCATAAGGTTCTTTCCGTTGAAAAGTTTGCATTGATACAAAAAGGAAAAAAAAATCATTGTTTATTTGACTTCTATTCCTTTTAAGGAGAAAAAATTTGTTCGAAAGAACAAAGAACAAAAGGACCTGAAAAAGTGATGGAAAAAATGATAATTGACGATAAAATATTTCGTAACACAAGGTCGCTTTAATTTATTCGGTATTAAGTTAATACGTAAATTATGATTGCGGATTATAACGGTTGATTTCTCGATGACTTCTGGACATGTTATAATATCAATATGCAGGTGCACATTTTGCGTCATCAGGTGTACTCGAGCGTTTCGCATATCACAGAAATTTTACATTTGAATATTATTTAAGCGTATAAAGTCACATACGCTTTTTGTCACAATCGTGATAATTTCAGAAAAAGAAACCATCCGGATTTATCAAGCACTTAAAGTGTACTTTAAATATTTCACATTCAGTCAACTTGCATCGATACCTGGGAATAATAATGAATTATACTTTCAAATTCCTCGAGGCAAATTCGTCAATAAAAACTTGTAACTTTTATTCGTTTCCAATTGGCCCAGAAAAATTCGCATTCATTTTTCATCTTAATGTTTTAATAACAGAAAATAGGTGTGTGTGTGTGTTTTTTTTTTTTTTTTTTCTTTAATATTTCAAATAATGTTTAATGGAACGTAGAACTCAATTTCTGCTTTTATCGTGAAATATTTCATCTGCTACGAAATGTAATCAAGAAATTGCAAAGGTGTTAAATACGTGCAAAACGAGTTGAATCAAATGAGATAATGAAAATGTGTGCAAGTCATTCGAAGTTGTACCAAAACGAAATAATCGTTTTACGAATTTCATGAAATTAGTTTAATAGATCGGTTCAAAGTGTAATTATTGCTGTCAGAATCTTAGTAATTTAATTTCTAAATCAAATTTCCCTTTGTGCATCTTGTGCTTTTACAATTGCAAAAATTTCCTTTTTTTTTTTTTTTTTGCGAAGTTTCGAACGACGAGAATTTTGGTCTAGTAAAATTATTATGAGTTAAAGATTCTTTTGTTTAAAAGATATGAAGGCATTTAATAGTCGAAGATGTATCGGTAGCAAAGGAAGGAAGAAAGAAAGAAAGAAAGAAAGAAAGAGTGAGCAGAAAAAGGAGAGTGCGAGAGCTGCAAAGCTAAGAGAGCGAGCTCGTTTGCTGGCTGGCAACTCGAGTGAGCGGTTAAACTGAGTTTCGTGAATGAGGCGAATGAAGTGAAACGCTCTCGAGTCGGTGGCGCGTGCAATAAGTGCACGGCTTGATATGCGGTTACTAATTATCAGGATTTACGTTTGGCGTGAATGTATTTAGGGTTGGTTCACACGCCATTTACACGCATAACTGACGGAGGAAACAGACGAGCAACCTGCCAGCCGGAGGAACGTGACTTCGTTCGTGTTTATCTTACGAACCGTACCGCTCCAAACTATTTCACATGTTATTATTTATTGTTTTCAAGTTGCAATTATCGTCCATTTTTCCGCCATAATTAAGAGCCCGTTGGAAATATCGTGTTCGATTACCTACCTGGCGTAAGCCATTCGTATTCATTCCAAATTATTACCTTTTCACGTTTAAACTCGAAATTAATATACCATTTCCAAGCTTAATGGATCCGCCAGATTATTTGTGTATCTCAATTTTTTATTCTTTCCACAAATAAAACTTTCATCGGATTAATATCATTGCCGTCCCTGAAAAAATATATATATCCAAGTATCCTAAAAATGTGGATCGCGAAATAAAGCCAGAGCGGAAATTCGCGAGGAATTTGAAATGCACAATGACTCTTTTTTTATTTAACGTTACTTCTTAACGTGAATATATATTTCTTTTATTCGGAATTTTCAAGTAGTCGCGGAGCAAATTCGAGTGGCTTTCGCAGACGTTATATTTGTCAGTCGTGACTCGTCTCGAGAATTGCATCATGATCCAGTTAGCTGAAAAGTGCGCCGGCAACAATAATCAATGGAGTTGCTGCAGTGGGGTGTGGCGCGCTGTGACGGCGCCTCCTTGCTGTCCAACGTGCTTCGATCGAGCCACCTACGACCCTGTTTTCACCCGCACCCCCCCACAACCCCTTCCCGCCCTCTCTGTTTCCTCGATCTTTACCTCTAACCCACTGCGTTTCCTTACAGACGCGATACAAGATTCTCATCTACAAACATCTCCCAGACTATATTGCCGAATATACATTCGACAATATACACATTTCAGCAGATTTCAACTTTGAATTAAAAATTCTTTTCTTATTCCCAAGATCGTTCGTTCTCAATTTATTTCAAGAATCTCAGTTCCATTATAATATCATAAATTAGTAATGTCATTCGTCGCATATAACTTGTGGCTTTCATCTTAAGAAATGAGTGATTCGTGATTGTAAACAGTGTGAAAGTAGTTTCTGGTTCTAATAAGAGTTAACGCCTAGGCGAGATATCAGTCGCGGTAGCATTGGTACCGAGCACCGGAGGCTGCAGGTGCAATACGTTCGGTGGCAAAAGAAGTAGCATTGCGTTGGTCAGCGCTGACACGCCTGGTTACTTCTGCTTCCGGCGCCATCGGCGCAATTCATATATACATCTCTTGTCGCGCATTTAATCTCATCTTTTCGTTGCATATTCTTTTCATAAATAACATTATGTACAGATCATATTGAAATCATTGTAATTCCGCTGTTAGATTTGTTTTTCATTTTTTTCTAAGATTTTAATGTTTATGAAATTCGCAACTATTACAATTTTCACTGTACTTTTTAACATTGGTGATAGTTGTACAAAGTTTTAATTCTTTAAGTCTTTTCGTGCATTAGAAATTATCGTAAAAAAAAAAGTGTGTGTTTTTATTCTCACGACTAAGGGACTTTTTTCTTTCGAATCACGATGAGTCGCTAACCTAAATGTTCGGGGCTCGGGATTGTATTGTGAACTTATTGTGTTGTCGAATAAAGAACATTTCTAGATACCACTTAAAGCTTTTCTCACCGGGATGACACAAACGCAACTCATCCTCCCTTTTTTTCTTCCTCCTCTCCCGTGTTACCGAAAAAAAAAAAGCTAACGCCATTGTTATCTAGGCTTTTAGGTGGTACATTATTTTGTTATTCAATTTAAACACTCCATTCAGTGGTTTAATAATGCAGGATAATTTATAACTCGTATAAATGTATTGTATTATGTTTTGCATTAGGATCTTCGTAATAAAAAAAATTCTACCAAATATTTCCCTCTCTCTTTGAAAGTGATAAAAGTCACTTCAAGTGACTGAAAAAAGAAAGAGTAGTGTAACGTACGTACGATTTCATCTTTATCCGTTCGTTCGGCACAATAAAAATGTTTATAGATACGATAATAAACCAATTAAGGAATAACTTTGGTTTTGTTTTTTTTTTTTCGGCTGATTTCGCGTATATAACAAAGGCAAATGAATAATTTATGAGATAAACTTATGCTTCAATTAGTACATCGAAACGACAACGTCGGTAGCCGGACTCGGGCATTGTGATGTTAATGGCGAGAGGAAAGAGGGGCCAACGACGTGCCCTCGTCCCAGCAATTAGCTCGACATTCTCTGTATCCCTGAATGACCTACTATTTCTCTATGGGACATGTTGTGAACCGTAATGTTTTATGTTAAATGCTCCTTAATTTTCATGACAAATACACCATTTATCGTGAGCCATGGAATATCTATATATATATATATATATATGCCTTCAATAGATTATTATCAGGCTATTTCAATACGAAATTCTGGAGTCTGGTGATAATTTTCCCACCAGACTTTTTGTCAGAAGTATTAATAATATCCCCGAGGTAATGTACAAATAACAAACTATAACAAAGAAAACTCAGCGGTAGTATGATATTGTTAATAAGTGATGGCAGCAATTCAAGTAATTACATAATGTTATACCCCATGCATCTGGTGATGTATGCGCTCGCGAGGAATATTCACAGGTGGATTTAATCCACCTGGAAATACCATCAGTATTATGAAAAAATTATCTACAGTTTTTAAGATAATATATCATTCGCATACGTAATCATTTTAAATTCTGCTTTGAAAACTTTTCACTAGAATAGAGAGACATAATTCATTTGATTATACGGTACGTAATGCCAACTTTTCTATGGGAGAAATTAAATTAAACATTCTTAATAATTACAATGTGAGGAACGAATCATTCTTAGGAAAAAAAAAAGAAAAAAAGAAAAAAAGATCAATTTCCAAAGTTTTTTTCAATAACTTTCCAAATGTATTATCAAAATATTTTAGCGGGAAGATCGCGAATGCGTCTGCAATGTCGGAAAGTTCACTCGGGCTGGAGCCGAAGTGTTTCCCAAGCCGAAAGAGTTTAGAATTAGAATTGAACAAAAAAAAAAAAAAAAAAAAGAATTTGTCTCATTGATATACGCTCATTATTATCAGGACCGACAACGAATATGATATATGAGCCGTAATTGAATGCCAGTCGGGCGGTAATAATTTAGCCGCGACGTCTCGTTGCCGTTACATTGTAATACAAATTGGCCAGCGCCCTTCGTGGAAGCCAAGTACGGGCGATTCTTCTCTTGGGCGCATTATTTTCCTCGCGGTAGTGGAAGACGCTAATTTCAAGCGAGCGCGCGCTCGGCAGCGCGGTATCAGAAAGGATACCAAGAGAGGATTGTATTGCCAAGAACGGCCGTCGGCTGAAACTTCGTTTAACATCGCGGGATGAAACAAACCGGTCGCGTGCGTGTGTATGTCCAGTCGAGCATATAAGGGTCAATCTCCTTGTTCTTCGTGCTCCTTTTTCTCCCTCTTCTTCGTCCACTTCTTCTTCTTCTACTTCTACTTCTCCTTCTTCTTCTTCTACTTCTTCTTCTACTTCTTCTTCTTCTTCTTCTTCTTCTTCTTCTTCTTCTTCTTCTTCTTCTACTTCTTCTTTTGCCGTCATTTCTGGCCTCGAGTTAGACACCGTTGTTTTATTCAATAATTTTATTGAGCCCGGATCTAGAACGAGTCTACATCGCGGGCGTCAAATTCCTCGCTCCACTTGACAAGAGGATCGCGCACGCACCAAACCGATCCAGGAAGTCGTGCAGGTTTACTTGATTAGCCGTTCGGCAAAAATTGTCCGATGTACATTGCGGGGATTTTTTTTTTTTTTTTTTTTTATGTTTCTCTTTACCGACGGTTTGCATAATCCAATTTCATATCTAAAGAGGAATTTAAGAGAGAAAAAAAAAGGTTGTTGTCGCGTTCGGCATTTTTCCGTCGACGACGGGACTGATTCGTATTCTGGATTTTTCTGATCTCGAGACTTGTAGCTTGAATTTCCTTATACTGTTTTTACGGTAAATCATAAATTGTTATAAAAACAAATACAATTTAATTGCCGACGTTTAAAATTTCTATTCAACGTAAAGATTGTATGCGTGACAAATTCCCCTTCCACTTGATGTTTAATCGAATCAACGAAATGTAGATGTCAAGAAGTTTATTGGCTTTAAAATGTTTGTTCATAAAGTTCTTTATGAATTCACCAAGTCAATCAATAATTACCCTTAGTATATTATGTCTTCTGTTAAACACTAATTATTTCACAATTGTCACTTAAAAAAATTTTTTTTTTTTTTTTCATAACTCATACATTAAGTTGTTCTTTCACGTCCACGTATTAATTGGCGCCATAAATATATTACGTTTATGGCTACTTAATAACAAGAAACTAATTTCTTTTCTGTGGAAAGCAACGTCAAACAAAATTCCTCGAGGATCGTACGATAAATAATCGAAACGTTAATAACTCAAACAGTGGTAAAATTGATATGATTTATGTCCTCGTCGGGCATTCGTAACTATTAAACAGAGCTGCTCCTAAACGGATAAATCCACGATATTAATAAGCCTCATTTACTTCGGTAGCATTCGTTGCTCGCAGATCAACGACAAGATTCGAACTTTGCTTTGGTGCATTTCTTCAATCCCCCATAAAAGGAATTACAAAACAAATAAATTACACGAAACACACAAATATCACATAAATTTCCCATCATTCCCTGCATTAAAACACTTTGGTAAACACACCTTCATTATAAATTAATACACATGTTGTTCGCGTCTAATATCAAGTTGATAAAATAATTCGCATGTTTCTTAAGCCAAAGCAATGAACTACTAACATTTATTATCCTTCTCCTGCCACGTTCAATTTATAATAATAATATCAACTCTTTCACAACAGATCAGTTCAAAAGAAATTTGCATTTTTCTTTTCAAACTACTTGTTTTTTTTCTCTCTCTCTCTCTCTCTCTTTTACATTTCATTGGACAATAATTTTAGTTATTGATATTGCGAGCAAAAAAACAAAATGTAAGAAAAGTTTCTAAAACGAAAAAGGGATATATAATTCATAGAGAATTGATAAGGATGAGATATCTCGAAGCCAATAATTCTCCCTTACTGTTATGCTCATAAATAGAAGTAAGTTTAAGTTTGGTTTTAAGTTTGAAACGATCGGTAGTCTCTCTTTCGACGGAGCAACCAGTTCATCACTATTGAATGGTCGGTCTTGTCTTAGATGCTTTATCTCTTTACGAAAGGAACTTAGTAAGCCATTGTGATGCCATAGAAGAGCATCGTCGGCGTCGGCGAATCGCATGCAATTCCTTGCGCGCTTATAAGCACGGTCCGCGTTTCATCCTGCGGCCCCTTAGGCCCTATTTGCAACGCGGTGTCATGCAAAGGCGGCATCACCGGCTCGTTTAAGGAGCTGCCGTTGCGCTAAGCCGTCGACTCTGAGCTCTCTGGCTCGAGGATCAGGTGCGTTTTGAAAATTCTTCACTTAATAGATCGGCTCCGATCTATAAATATCGTACGGCCTGATACTTATCCCATTCGATTCCACCGGACTCGATGATTCTATATGTTCATTAGATATTCCGCTAAGACGTTTGCGCGTTATCACTCGAAGGAGGAATTTCAATTTGTGTTGTTAAATCCTTCGTCGAGTCTTTTAGAGCTTTCTAATAACCTTGATCGATAAAGATAATAGTCAATGCGGAAGACGGTTTTTAAAGCTGAGTTTTGCGACTTTGCACGTGTGAGCAAAAACGGTGGATATTTTTTTTTTTTTTTTTTAATTTTGAATGGTGGGAATTGGATATTTTCTTTAAGAAACCTTTAACGAACCTTTGAAATTGAATTTTCCTATAATTAATTGTTTGTTTCAAGCGATACATCTTTGTTATAATTTTTGGGGTTGAAACAAAGACGTGCTAAATGGACTCGATGAGTTGCGTTTTCCTTCTTCCTTCTAACGTTCTGTATCTTGGCCGCTAATCAAAGTGGCAGAATTAAGGATAGGATGTTACAAGCGGAGGTGGTGTTACCGCTCGTTGATCCAGACACCGGTAGCGACTTATCTTCAAATCCAGTCTGTTCCAGATAAGATACATAATTTAACGATATTGTTGAGCAAAGACCTTGATACTTGGGATGTATGTCACACGAAGTATGCGGTCGAGTTACGTATCCTCTATTACTGGTCTCGATCCACCGATAGAGATCCTATCTAACTCGGATTCCAACAGTTCCAATCAATAAATTGATTCATTAAAACCTGATCATCATTTCTAATACTCATTCATAAATTTCGTTCACTTGTATATACTTGCGATAATTATATGAATATATTTCTCTTAACTGTATCAAGCTACTTGTATCAGTGAATTACTAGACAAATTAGTGCACCTGAATTATTGACTTGCAGAGGTTTCATTTTATACCTAACGGTACTGTCATCGGTAATATCATTCGGAGCAGACACTTCTTCGTATCAAGAAATTCATTTTATTCATTTAAGAATTCTGTCTTTTTGAATATTTCTTTCTTTTCCAAAATGTCCCAAAATATTATTTATATGTTTTATTATTATTATTATTTTTTTTTTAATTCAGAATCTTTAAAACTTGACTGAAAAAAAAAAAATATATATTCGTATGAGTAAGTGTGAGGAGAGTGCAGAGATTCGGTGTTATAACTCGCGCTTAGGGCGCATTGATTCTAATTGATACGAGTAGTGGGGTTCGAAGTCAGGATATGACGCGAAGCCATTGTAACCCATATTAATATTACACGTATATATCATATTCAATATGCGTATATCCTTCGCCTATGATACGTTAAACTGTGATTGTCAGTGGGTGACAGGGATAGATTGAATGATAAAGAGGGATATTATGATCCTCTCTGTATATTGTTTAAGCTCAGTTTGCTATTGTGGTTAGTGATGCTGTGCGTCTTCCATTGTGTGTGTATTTTTTTTTTTTATCCTTTTGTCAACCTGAATGAACCGATTTAAAGAGTTATTCATGTCCAAAGTGAAGTTACAATGTGTCATTGAAGAGTTAAGTGCACCTTTGTTGTGGATTCATTTACACGTAAAGATGTGAAGGCATAGAAATTGATAATTAAAATTTTATTCTTAAAATTGTTGAGGATTTTAGAGATTTTTCTATTTCGGATGATAAATGGCAAAATTTTTTGCAAGTAGTTTTTGTAACAAAGTTTCCAGTAAAATGTCTTGAACGGTGGATCAATTTTCGACGTCAAGTGAAACGGAAAAGTCTCGATTTTCATTAAAAAAGATTTTCTCGTTTTGCGGTAAATGTCTTCTTACATTTGACCTCTTTTTTTCTAGTTGCCATCGTCGAACGTTAAATTGCATTGGTTTTCAGTGCCGGATATAATTTTAGCACCGGAAATTAACAGACTTTAAGTTCGTGCGGATCGTTGAGATTATACGTTTGTATGCCATAAAGGAACATTTTTGCATTAGTAAGTGCTCGCGGAGGGATGATTTTGTCTGTTAATGACATGCGGCACAGATTATGAGCGCTTTACACCTATGTACCACTTTGCGATAATTTTGTTTGAAATCTAATTTGAGCGTCACATTGAAACGTAAATAATTTTAATGAGTCCCATACAATATTTTTTTCTGTTACGCGTTATCCTGCTGCGCATTAATTTTTTTTTTTCTGCAAAATTATAGTCACGTCAATTAACATGACAAACGAACCTTCTTCTGATCGTTTGAGGAATGCAAATTGCACGCTCTTCATTCAAATAGGGAACACAGTTCGTCACAATTCACTCTTCGAAAAAAAAAAACATAAACAGAAAAAAAAAATCAACTCTAAGAAATTTCACCATCAGAAATATGAAAATTTTCGTATTAAAATATAAATTCTCATTTCACATAAATAACGTTAAGACAAAACGCGGTTTGGAAAAGAAAAGAAAAAAAAAAAAAAAAGATGAAAACGAAAGAAGAATCTCGTTCGATCTCCCTCATTCGCGCAAAATGAAGAGCCGGAGCCTGAAAGATCGGAATCACCATATTAATAACTGTACCCTTGCAGCGAGATACAATTAAATCCCCACTGTTTTTGTTGGGCCATCTTTCATAATTATTTCTTTTTTGCAATCAGTTCGCTTACCCAATATCAAGATACGTCTCCATACGGTATTGCGAAACGTGAAAAAAGCCTATGAAATACTCAGTTCACAATGTTCGGTATCAAAATAATTGTCGGTGATGGAATATAAATGGTATCAAGATTACGGACTGGCGCAACGGTAGAGGATACAAGGAGGGAAACCAGTAGAAGAAGTGGAGTCAGGAGAAGAATAAGAAAGAGGGAGCGGAGGAAATGATGATGATTATAATGATGAAGAAAGCAAGAAAAAGGAAGGAGGAAAAAAGCCACGGGGAGGCCGGCGAGGGCGGATCCCGGCAGGCCGGTAGTGTTGAGGGTTTGCGTGTGTTGGTGCAAAGTTGGATGGCTACTTGGTACGCGAGACGTACGCGCACGTAATTGCGTGCCTGTCCTGAAATTATTCATCTCTGCGGTTCGATCCGGCTTACGGTTGTCCGGCACCGCCAAGCGGTATGATAATGCATAGAAGTGCCAGTCATTATCCTTACGTATATTCGCCTCCCCCTTCCTCCTCGTCCTCCGACCCCTCCCCTCCCCCCCTCCTCTCTTGTGTGCGTAGATTGCACTACCTCGAGAGCCCACATACGTCGCGTGTTGTTATGTTACCCGGGTTTCTCTACCACGCGCTACGTGTGCTGGCGCGAGCGCGACCCAATGTTACCTTCGTCTTCTTCTTCTTCTTCTTCTTCTTCTTCTGCATCCACTTCTTGATCTTCTTCGCAACGAAAAGCTCTTAATGAGTTTTCTGCACCGATTCGAGATCAATGGTTATTAATCTTTGAGAATAATAAACGCGAGTTAAACAGCCATCGGTCTTTGCTTTTCTTCGATTAATAGGAGGAAATCGATCTTTATTCCCAATTTTTTTTTCGATAGTCCGATTGGTCGGATTACGGTGACTTTAGTTTCTTTTTTTCCTTTCTGTTGTTTAAGAATAAGAAAGCTTTTTAATGAAACAATAGAGACAAATTTAAATAATCAAAATAATCATTTATTGTATTAAATGACAACAAAAAAAAAAAAAAAAAAAAAATATAA
>JABFQA010000198.1:0-24199 GCA_022817065.1 Probaryconus sp. ZL-2020
TAATTTTTTTTTTTTTTTTTTTTTTTTTTTTCATTACTAATTTCATTATAAATTGTGTATAGTCTGTAGTAAGTCTATTTCTGTTAGTGAATTTGATTTTATTTTTAACTTCTCCCTTTGGAAACAACAATTACTTAAGAATAAAAGCAATTTTTCAAGATAACGAGGATTAAACTATTTGCTTGGAGAACAAATGAATCGCTCGTTTATACCAATTCCCGTACCATCGGAAGATTCGATTATGTAATGACAAAGAATTCAGAGAAACGTGTTTTTGTTCGTGATGAAATTGCGAACCCTGATTGCAACATTTGTAAAGTGCAAATTAAGTAAAACAATACCCTAAGAAAAAAAGTATATTAACATTTAAAATAAAGTACAAAGAAACGTGACTGTATGCAAACACTAAGAAAAATTTTGATACAAGTTACAAAATGTACAAAGTATATTTGAAAATGTCTAATACTTCTTTTACATTTTCACATACAGTAATGTCAAATTTATAACTTTTATCAGAAATTTACTTGGTGCTTGCATATAGTCACGTTTCCTTGTACTTTATTTTAAATTTTAAACGAGTAAGAATTGGCAATAATTTAAATTAATATTTTATCCGGAATAAATAATTCCATAGCACGATGGCCAGAATTAGTTTGCCACAAGTTGAAGCGACAAATTTGGATACAATGTATTGCATTGCCTAAATGCAAACCGAAATTTACAATCTAACCTTAATTATAGCAGTAATATTGGATAATTGAATATTGCGAATTGGCATTCAAATATGCATCGAAAACCCAAGCTCTGATTCTCACGATAGTAAACTTATCATCCTCGTCTTTCGCACAGAGATACTGTTAATTCTTAATTACCTTGCTTCTTCTTACATATTCACAGATAAACAACACTTTTATCAATTCAACAAAATCTGCTTTACTTCTCTAAACTTTTATCTTGTTTTTTTTTTTTTTTTTTAATTTTTTGGTGAATTAAACTTTGAACATTTGATGCACACTTTTGATTAGTTCATTTATTGACTTTAGAAATCCATGTCTCATCTCACCAAACGAAATCATTGGCCATGGCTGATTCATTTGAAAATCAAACGATAAACTGATCACCTTTCTAAACACGATGTTTGTGATTTCTTAAAATTTAATCGCAATTTAACTTTTACAGTAATATAAATTTGAACAGTTTAACAGGAATGTGGACAATGAATTATTTGTTAAAGCTGAGTCCATCAAAGGAGAGCTTTCAAATTATGCACGTTTTCCACTCACATGAGCGAATGATTTGCACCTAACGATCTCTCGTAGCACATCGAATGAAAGAGTCACGAGAGAGGAACGAAAATTTATAGAACGTCGTTTCGGTTTGTTCTCATCTCTTTAGCCACTCCCTCAATTTAAAGGAGAATTTGCACTGTGCTGCTCTTCGTTTAAACAAATGTTCGGAAAATGTTCGAGAGTCGCCTATATTCCGAAGAACGTTAAAAAAATTTAGAGCAAAAAAATTACACCTGTAGATAATCAAATGGAACTTGACGTTGAAAATGTATAATATTAAAGCTCGAAATCAGCTTTTAAATACACTAATTATATATAAAGAGAAGTTGTAACAATGGCAGTTCCGTCTGGAAAATATAGTCGGCGTGGCTTTCTGAAATTTTTCTTATTAGGCGAAAAATGTGTATGCCCAAACGATATAATTACCGGCCATGTTCTAAAGTACTCAGAAACGTTCAAGAAAATGACGCGAAACTATTGCTTTCAACCCTAATTACTTTTCTTTAGAATTGTAAATAAGCAATAAGCAGTTTAAACTGAGCCCATTTGCTTAATATCCCCTTTTGTTTCATTTTATGCTTAAAAATATATGCTAATCGTTATTCAATTCCATTTGTTTTTTCTTTATTATTAAAGTTACAATCAGTATTTTAAAATTATTTATTTAAGGTGTAGTTACCATCGGATATGAATATATATTTATTGAGAATTTATACATCGCGTCTGAAAAGCATATGACATTTCTCAAAAGTCAAGGATCTGGACCTCCTGGTGACTCTATCACACTTTACTCGCGTTACCAAAACCTGTTGATCTTGGGACTTGACTTCTTTCATAAGACTTTATGATTACTACGATAACTTCCCGAGGCATATTCCTTCGGCACATTTTTCAGATACTTTAGGACTAATTTTTAACATATTTCCATGAAAGATATTTATTTGCAATATAGTGTATTTGAGAATGTATTGATTTCATAATCACAAGCTGTTGATTAAGATAGTTAAAAAGACCAATTTTCAGACTCAAACGATATTGCCATACCATTTAAATTTTAAAATAATATTGGGATACGTGATAGAACAATGCAGAATGAGCAAAGCTACATTATGGTCAGCAGAGAGACACGATGGGCGAGTTGAAATCAGTTGGCGAGAGCGATAGAAACCACAATGTCGCATTGAACGCGGAGTAATACGTTTTCCGCATCGAGTTTCCGAGGATACAAAGCACCTAACCATCCCCTGTAACACATAGCCGCCGCGCGCCTTGTCGTACCTTTGGAAGTAGCATTTTGTAACCCTAATATACTGCACATGTCGCCCAAGAATACGATGTCACCTAACGCGTTAAATCCGCCCCGGGAAAACGTAAGGTTTGCTGCGCCCTACCCCTGAAACTACTAAGTTTCGGTGGGCACCCCGTTAAAGTCGTTTGAGTAATATCTCGTTTGGGCAAACTTGAACAAACTGTATCGTGACGCTGGTTCTATAAATCAAAGTTTATGCGTCTATTCATTAGACCAATTTCTTGCGGTATTAAAGTAACAAAAGTTGTCCAACTTGCCGAATGTTAGTTTCATCGTTCTTCCCTTTAAAATGAATTTCGCAGTATAATATCAAATTTGATAATAAAAGATGGATCAAAATATTAAACTGAAACTTGAATGACTTTTCTTTTTTGTTTTTAATTTTAGGTGACGATAAGGGATGACGGAAGACCACCTTTGTCGTCAACTACTCGCGTGGTGGTTGCTGTAGACGACGTCAACGACCATGGTCCAGAATTTGAACAAAAGTTCTACATTGTTCAGATACCAGCTTTAACGTCTAACGATAAGCCACTTTTCCAGGTCAGCCCTCTATTAAATTCCTATTTCTTTAATCAAACTAGTTTTAAGAATGGCCATTCATCAAAATCTAAATTACTCAACATATTTCTGAACCAAAATTAAAATATCTTAAATACAATTTAAAAAAAAAAAGAAAAAACCAAAAAAAAAAATTAAAAAACTTCAGCCACCTGCAGAAATTCGAGAAATTTATGTAGCTTGTGAAAATGAACTCGACGCTCTATCTCGAGCTCTCCTTATTTTAAAACCATAATAGTTAAAAATGTACATAAATTATATTTTATGCAGAAGCATTTAAAAAGTCTCGACGTACGTCTTTTTCCCTGTATTTTCCAGCTAGAATATTTCCTTGTAAAGCGTGTACTAATATTGCTAAGATGAACGTTCAACAATGTAAATGAATAATAACGACTTATATATAAAGTGGATTGAATCGAATCACACAGACCCTCGAACAAACATTATTAATTATTTAGTACTTAATTAGACTACGCAGTGCAAGTCAACTCCGGTTACGATTACGTAATCAAAAGCCGTTGTTTTAGCTTGAACAGAAAGAAAGAATACTTTTTATTACGAAAATATCACGTTGATCTTAGCGGGGGAGGAGGGAGGAAGTATTTGCACTGAGGGATTATAAAAATGCACGCCTTACGATAATTAACTTAATGACATCGTGACTCTCAGTGAATGCGAGCTTCCTTTTGCATAACGAAGAAAATAATATAAGTTCTATTCAGTACCATTGCTTGCATCTATGTCAAATACCCTTGAGACCTTCCAGTACCCGATTACAAAACCCCATGACTGGTTTTGTCTTTGAAATAAAGAAGTCACTATTTCCCATGCACAATTATCTGTCATTGATCGTAATCATTCGCAATCGTATATACATCCCTTTGTACATAATCTATACCGACGAAATCTATGCACAAAATTAACATATATATATATATACACTAGATAAAAAAAGAAGAGTCACCCTGCGCGAACCAAAAATGGACTATATATTTTAAACTCTGATATCTTCGTTAGATTACATTGTCTTTACGAAAACTTTTTATTTTAAAATCCGCAAATTCATCGAAACATCAGATTTTAAATATAGTCAATTTTCTTTTGCCTATTTAATATGTTTATTATTCTTGAAAGAGAGAAATGACAGTTACATCTTTTATCAAAATTATTAAAAAATCCTAAATATACGATTATATTCTTTACGATACGTTGATAATAATAAATTGTTTGAGAAAAAATAAAATGTATACAGAGAAAAAAGAAATATTGAAAAAATGTTTCGCGATCAGTAGCCACATTTTGTCAGCGGCAAACGCGACAGCCTGCTGACTCATAACAAAGTGAAAAAGTTCTGTTCTGTTACATATAAAAAAAAAAAAAGCTACATCCTCTCTTTCTCTCTCTCGTTCTCGACAGAAATCGAGGAACCGCTCACGGGAGTACGAACTCTCGATCGATACGTTGCTCGAGAATGGGACTTGGGAGACTTTTAGCCCCGACACCCTTTCAGGAGATCATTTCTTCAGGGTAAGACACTATGGCACGCAAAATACACCACACTAATGCACTTCTCACGTGGTACACATTTTTTTTTCATCAACTATACATACAATGACAAAGTTTAGAAAATTATGAGGATCATACATTATTACGTTTATATGTGCTTTGTTATAGTAAATGCTGTACTAAAAATTTCAATGAAGTCTTAATTTAGGAACACACAAATAAATCCTTAGTTACACATAGAATCGATGCACCAAACGAAAAAAAAAAAAAAAGAAAAAACTTTCCGTTTGGATAAAATAAAAAAAAATGAATTGTTATCATTGATTTTATTGATTATTATGCAGCAAAAACATTTTGTTTGTTTTACTTATTTATTTATTTATATATTGGTAAAAATTTTTTAAGCAAACACTTCGTTGGCGATGTATATAATGGTACTTTTATTCCCTTCAAATGAATTCAATAAAATCACAAATCGGAAACCTTAAAAAATACCATGTTCTATTTTTCGTTTATCAGCTTCAACTGTATGTAAATAGGAATACACAAATAATTTTACTTGTGTTTAGCGTTTTAATAAAAAAAAATCACATTGTTTTTTCTCGACTATAATGAATTCTAAAGCGAGTAATAAGCATTGCAAAAGCATAATTATATCTTAACCGTTCGTTGATCGCCTCTTTTTTAGGGTCATTATTGCACACCGAATTTTCCATTCGAATTTTTCTTTTTACTGAGTGCTCGGCTCATAACGCTACCGACGACGAGTTTAAGTAATAAAATATGTAACATCACAGAGTTTCATTGAGATGAATGAAACTGTCGCATTAATGAAATTAATCCCACGAGTAATTTAATTCATCATCAACTTTTTAAGAATGGATTATAATATTATAAAATGAATTATTCTAAATTATCCCTTCAACACGTTTCCTTGTATTTTTTTTCCCCCTTTAACAAGACAACCCTTTAGAATAAATTATTTTGTAAATATTTTGTCATGTGCGTTTATTTATTATAAAATAATTTTATTTCCATTAACTGTAAAAGTTTCATTCAATTATTTCTGAATGATGAATACAAAATTTGTTTTCGAGATTTGTCTCAAATGACGACAAGCAAGAATCAAAGTCATTCCTACATATATACGTATGAATATTCCATACGATACTATACCTTTCTGACCTTTTTACATATTTACGTACCTATATATATTTAAATGGTACCTTTTCGTGAATACGATGTCGCCTGAGAATGCTCCATTGTCACCATTAATAATTACTCTGCCAACCACAAACAGTTTCCAGGCAGCGCACGATGTACTGGATAACCGCAACAAAACTGTCTCACATATCAGCGGTGCTCACTTCATTCACAATGAATGAATTAATGCACAATTAGCATTTTTTTGCAATACGCTTTTAGTTTGCAATTATAAACACAGCCGTCATCACAATCATTTGTTTACAGCAATGAATTTTGAAATTAATCTTCGCAACTTTCACAGTCTTAGATTCCAAAAAAAAAGTATTGCATTTATGAAAAAAATTATTTTTTTTAAACAATTTCTCCGCTTGTTTATGTACATTATTTCCCTATGGTTGGAGCGATAAATATTTTTGGCTGCATGTTAGTTTATATTTATTGCAGCACGTTAATGTTCCCGAAGACGTGAATTAACGGCCATAAATAACCAGAGACACCGCAAATTTGCCAATGTATTGCATGCCAAAGAGCATGTTCTGTTTTTAAAATACACAATAGCGACACTTCGTTGGGAAAGGAAAAAAAAACACACACTTGCATTGGTTCAATCTCATGATTTATGTATGACATGCCATTGACTTAAATAAGAAATGCAAAATAAGGTCTTTTGCGTCTAATGTCTTTTCACCGTTGCTCCCTTAAAAATTTGTACATTTAATTTTCAGCATTGTTATTTGCCGATACTAGAAATTAATCACGCTTCAGTAACACATATCACTCCAATTCTTTTTTACCCATTATAGCTTCGTCTTCGTTTCTGCATAAAATTTTCAGTGTCTTAATAATTTTTATTTCATTCAGCATATTTTATAGGCTTATCAATTTTTTGTTCTACTGATGCATCAGGCTATTTTGTTTAACGTTTGTTTCTTTTTAGGTAAAATATTTTTGCAAAAATATTTCTTTACTAAAATATTAAATAACGTGTCTTTAACAATATACTGACATTTTATTAATGGATATAATTCTTCATTAGTGATTTTATGTTTTAGATTCTCATATACGACATAAAAAATTAAAATGAAAAAACTAAGAAGTAATGTAATCGTTAAGACGGTCGTATTAACACAAGAGTTAACGTTAAAAAAAATTGTGCATCGTAGTTATTAAAAAATGTGCTATGTTTCGCAATAATTGTTACTGGTTTCTTGTTACATTAGGTATTGGCACACGACCAAGACATTGGCGAAAATGGCAGAGTACAGTACAGCATTAAAAGTGGCAAAGGGAAGGGTAAATTTAAGATCCATCCTACCACTGGCATGATTTACTCCCAACGTGGTTTCGAAGCAGGACATGAATATGAAATGCTGGTAAGACTTGAAACTCTAAGTGATTCTAAGATGTTCTGTTATTACATTAAATAAAACATTAGTTCATGGTTACTGTATCAGTAACCATTAAGTATAATGTAATTCGCAATAAATTATTTAAAAAAAAAAATGATATTCAGAATAAAAACAATTAGTCTCTTATTTTATGGTAAAAGAAACATTTGTTTTTAGATACGAGCTTCTGATCATGGTGAACCGCAACGAAGTCACCAAGCTCGAGTTTCCGTGCAGGTGGTCGAATCGCCCAAGGAATCAAAAAGTCCTCCTGTCATCAAAACCATTAACCAACGTGTAGACGTAACAGAAACTGATCAAATCGGCTTCTTGGTAGCCTTGATTCAAGCCACCGACAAAGATGGATTCACATTGTGGTACGACATTGTTGGTAAGTAATAAATAGTTTTTATTCTTCTTAAACTAAACCATCCCTGGTAGAAATTTAAACGAAAATCAGACCTGGGAGAAATATTCAATGATTCTTTTTCTAACAAAAAAAAAAAAAAAAAAAATATTTAACTTGTTAGAAGGCGATGAAAAGGACGAATTTTTCATTGGTCGAGATAACGGCAACGTTCTTTTGGCGAAGCAACTGGATTGGGAACGTCAAAATTTGTACAACTTAACGATAAGCGTGAGCAATGGCATTCAAGAAGCTCGTACGAATCTCTACGTGACCGTGATTGACATTAACGATCACCGTCCGGAATTCACTGACAATGCCTACCACGTGGAGATCTCGGAAAATGTGGAGAAAGGCGAAGCCATTCTCCAGCTGCATGCCACTGACGAAGACGAGGACAAAAAAGTCTTCTACAGTCTCCACACAGCACAGAGTCAAGCTTCCTTGGAGATATTTCACGTAGATTCTGTAACAGGAATGATAACACTGAATGAAGCTCTGGATAGGGAAACCACTGAAGAACACATTTTGACGGTTATGGTCAAAGATCAAGGTACCCCTGCGAAAAGGAATTATGCTAGGGTCATAGTCACGGTTCATGATCATAATGATCATGCTCCTGAATTCACCAGTGAAATCATCCAAGGAAAGGTGAGAAATAATTAATGTTAAAGATTATTTTTGTATTGGCTTATTGTCTATGTATAAGTATTCATTAAATTATTTTTGAACACTGCTTTAGGTGTATGAGACTTCACCAATTAATACAGCAGTGGTGCAAGTTTTTGCCATCGATAGGGACCGGGGGGAAAACGCTAGGATAACATATTCCATAACTTCTGGAAACGTTGGTAACGTCTTCACCATAGATCCAGATCTGGGTACCATCCGAATAGCTAGGGAATTGGATCTTTCCGTATCATCGGAATATATTTTACTAGTTAAAGCTACTGACCATGGATCCCCAGCTTTAACGAACACCGTACCAGTCCATATGATGGTCACCATGGCGGACAACGCTCCACCGCGATTTATCAAACGAGAATTCGCTGCAGAAATTTATGAAAATCAACCAACTGGAACTTATGTCATTCACGTTGAAGCTAGAAGCACGTCGTCTTTATTATTTGAAATAGTCGCTGGAAACATAGATGACACATTCTTCGTGAATCCAAGCACTGGTGTAATCACGACGAAAAATCTTGTTGATTACGAAAGAACGAAATTTTACAATCTCACTCTGTCTGCAACGAATATGGCAAACAGTACAGCTTACTGTAACGTTATAATTCATGTTTTAGATAGGAATGATAATGCTCCCAGATTCCTGCAAGCGATTTATGTTGGGGAGATCAGTGAAGGAGCTAGTATAGGTTCACTCGTGCTTACCAATTCTAGTTCACCTTTGGTTATCAGGGCAGATGATGCGGATTCAGAATTAAATGCGTTATTGAATTATGACATAGTCGAGGATTTGCCAAGAAAGTTTTTCCACATTGACTCCAGTACTGGAGCAATTAGGACGGTCATGGTTCTGGACCATGAAAAAATACCAGAATTTGTTTTTCATGTCAAAGTGTCAGATTTAGGTAAGCCTAAGTTGTCTTCGGAAACTACTGCAAAGGTCATGATCAGTATAACTGATGTCAATGATTGTCCGCCGAAATTTTTGAAACACGATTATAACACCACTATTCTTTTGCCGACGTATAAGAATGTTGCTGTTTTGAAAGTGGAAGCTGTGGATCCTGACACCACCGAAGGACAGCCATTAAAGTATGACATTATCGAAGGAAACCAAGGACAAATATTCGACATTGATTTTAAAACAGGCGTAGTCATAATTCGCGATCCAGATCACATGAATAAAAAATACCTGCTACAAATTCGCGTGTCAGATGGCAAATATTCGAGCGTTACAAAAGCACACATAACTGTCGAGAAGTCCGAAAATTCTGGTTTGATATTCCATAAAGATGTTTACGAGGGAACTGTTGTTGAAAACTCGACGAAAATCACGACTGTAGTGGTGGTGAATATCCTCGGCAGTGAGTTGAACGAGCACATCATTTTCAATATTTTAAACCCCACAGAGATGTTCGTCATCGGTCCCACATCCGGCGCGATAAGGACAACTGGAATCAGATTTGATAGAGAAATGAGAGCAAACTACGAATTGATAATCGAAGCGAGGAGTTACGTTATAGACAAAAAACGACCGAGGGTTGCTCACGTTATTGTGAATGTCACCGTTTTAGACATTAACGATAATTGTCCTATGTTCGTAAATCTTCCTTATTACGCTGTTGCTTCAGTTGACGCACAAAAAGGGGATGTTGTTTCGAAGGTAAGCATTTGTTTTTAATTATTTAATAAAATATTTGTGTAAATTATACAAAATTTATTATTAATTAATAATAAACAATTTAGGTTCATGCCATAGACATGGATAGTGGTGAAAATGGAGAAGTTAGGTATGAATTGAAGAAAGGAAATGGGGAACTGTTTAAAGTCAGTAGAAAATCTGGAGAGATAGTATTAAAACAGAATTTAGAAGGACACAACAGAGAATATCAACTCACGATAGCTGCTTACGACGGAGGTAAATTAATTTCTTGCTCTAAAATGTATGTAATCGTATTAATGAATGATTTAAACTTCTATGTTTTTTGATATTCGTTCGATATTAAAATAACTATTTTATTTCAAAGTTAAGACCTTTTCTTTTTCAATGCAAGCACACATCAAATAAGCTTGATTTTGAAAGTGAAAATTTGTTTTCTGAAGTAACTGTAGCAACTACTGATACGTGACATTGATTTTGCAGGTATCACTCCTTGTTCGATCGAGGTGCCGGTTAACGTCAAGGTCATCGATCGTTCAATGCCCACCTTCGATAAGCAATTCTACACCGACAGTGTTCTGGAGAGCATTGAAGTGCATTCTCCATTATCATTGTCGATTCACGCGGAATCGCCACTGAACCGTAAGCTAATCTACAGCATCACCAAAGGCAACGACTTTGAAGAATTCGCTCTAGACTTCAACACCGGTAAGACAACTTTCTTTACCAAAAACGTAACACAAAATGTGTTCGGCATGAAATACCTCCTCGTCCTTAGGATAAAGGAAGATATCTTAGAGATCGTACTTGAAAACTAATCCTGGGAATTCTTTAATATTTTGATTTAAACTTGAATCTTTTTTAAAGAATTTTTATAATTTTTTTAAGTGCAAAAACAAGTATATTAATTTTGTATCCAGACAGAACGTAAACTAATAAAGCTAATTTATAAAAGAGTATTTACCAGTTACATGTTTACGGTCTGTCTGATAATTCAATATCGTTAGTGGCATGGGTATTTGGTTGATGCGATTTGCTCGAATCTATATACGTGTACAATTTGCTTTAGCACCGAATACCCTCTACCCCTAATAATAACTGTTATCTAATTCACTTATTTATGCAAATGATATGGTAATGGGTCGGTTATTTGTAATTTTCAATAATATGCGGAGCTCAAACTGTGACAGATCTATGCTAGTTTAACGCGTCTATTAACTATATAAGTAAAAGATCATTACGTACCCCTAAACGTGCTCTCGAATTTTAACGAATTTTATAAATATGACGATATATATTATATATTCCATAATAATTAATGAGGAAAGTAGTTTGAGTCAGCAATGTTCAGATAAAGAAGTCTGAAAATATTTAATTAGATAATTGACGCGTCATATTCCACCATTATGTGGAATTTCGCCGTTACGGTGTACTGTTGCCGCGGTATTAGCGAAAATACATTTGCAAATCGTTGCAACTCAAGCCACTCAACTCTAATTAAATATTGACATTGTCACCCTAACTCCTCCTACGAAATGCTTACTGATGGAAACTAGAAATTAAAATATTGTTATATCTCCCTGTTTCGCAGCCCCCGACAGTAACAATGGTCCTTGTGAGTATAAAACAAACCAGTTCTATCGGTCTGCTGTGTCGCTGATTATCACGCTCTCGCATTTCTGTTCGCATGTTCAAAAATAAAAAAATAAAAAAAAAATTTGTTATAATCCACGAAAATGTTAACTATGACCAATTTGCTAATACGGTAATTTTTGATTTTTCAAATGTCACTAATGCTGTTTTTTTTTTTTTTATTCTCAATTGTTTGAGAACTTTCTCACAAGTCTCTCTATCATAAATAATTCATTGAATTTTCATCAGCGACATTACTAAAAAAATATCTCTTTATATAACTCATAGCTCACATTAATCACCGTTACATCGCTTTTAATTCACGAACAGGGAATTCACCTGCATGATTTTCTCTGTACCTGTGTAACTCAATATTTCGCGCGTGAATTATTGGATGAAATAAATCGGAAAATTCTTTGCTATGCTCGTTACGATAAAAATTGGCTTATACACTTTAGACACAGTTTTGGCCCATGCATGGTTCTATCTAAAAGATACACAAAGCAATATGTGTTGTGTTGTCCATCAACATTTTTAACGTCAGCCCATTTTTTTCAAAGTCTACGTATTATGGCACTGCTGCATTCTTGATTTACGCTAAGGGTATCGACGAAATTAAATAATTATTTTTCTTAAGTCTGATATCGAATATTTGCAAAAATTATTCAATTAACATTTTCGTCAGTACTCTGCGAAATTGATAGAGCTTTGGGTCTATAACTTCTTTCCACAATAGGTGTGATCTATGTGGTGGATGAACTGGATTATGAAGAGAAGAAGCAGTACGAGCTGACTGTCAGGGCCACTGACAGCGTGTCTGGCGTTTACGCAGAAGTACTTGTTAGCATACTGGTACTTGACGTCAATGACTGCCCTCCGGAATTTTCTCAGGATTCTTATAACATCTCAGTTTCAGAAGCTGTTCCTTTTGGAACTTCTGTACTCAAAGTCTCTGCTACAGACAATGATACAGGTATTAAACAAATTGTCTATATGTATATCCACATATTAATCTTATTAGAATTAAACTAATTTTTTGTCCCATTAGGAATCAACCAAAAAATTCGTTATACCATCAAAAACGACACGTACAATAACAACGATCTCTTTCACATAGATCCAGAAGATGGTACCATCTTTTTAAAGAGGTCCCTGGATCACGAAGCTTTTGACTCTCATCATTTCACAGTAATCGCTATAGACAGAGGAGTTCCGAGTCTTTCTTCGACAGCTCATGTTTGGGTTACAGTAGTAGACATGAACGATAATTCTCCAAAATTCGAACAACCTTCTTACTCATGTTCGTTGTCCGAACATGCGGAAAGAGGACAGTTCGTTACGGTCGTGTCAGCGAGTGATCCAGATTATGTTGACGACAAGTTAATGTACACCATCGTAGGTGGTAACGAACAACAGACTTACAATATCGACCAATCGACTGGCATCATAACTCTCATTAACATGCAAAATTTTGGCGAACAAAAGATGACCATGTTGAATGTGTCCGTGACTGATGGGGTTTACACCAGTTTTACTAGAGTCAAGATTGAGATTTTACCTTCTAATAAACACAGTCCGAAATTTGCAAATCCAGTCGTAGAAGTTACAGTCTTCGAGAACCAATTGCCAGGTGAGGTTTTTTTCCGAAATACCGAAAACAAATTTGTTTTTATATTAATATTTTAATTATCATTATAGTGTGATTAATATTAATTTATTTCGGTGTAATGGACAAATGACTTGGTATTATGTATAAATTAAATTACAGGATAATTAATATTACTGATGTTAATTAGGTCGATTGGTAACCAGCGTAGTAGCTACAGATGAGGATTTTGGGGATTATGGATCAATAGCGTACACCATTCCTTCGGATTTTGTAAAAGAAACCTTTGACATCAATAGACTGACTGGTGAAATTACAACAAAAAAACAATTGGATAGAGAACACAAAAAACTTCATGAAATTCCGATCATGGCGACTGATGGTGGGGGCAAATCTGGTTTTGTTAACGTAAGAGTTAAAGTTGGCGATGAAAATGATAACCCGCCTATGTTCTTGCTAAAAGAATACAAGGCTTCAATTAGTAGTAATTTGACCATTAAAACGCCATTTATGAAAGTAAAAGCTGTAGATATTGACGAAGAGGATAGCGCAAAAATACAGTATTCTATTTACGAGTTGCAAACATCAGAAGCGAAGGAACTTTTTGGAATTAACAAAGATACAGGATCGTTATTTTTGTTAAAGAATGCTCAGCCTTGGGGTAAATACATCAATAACGATAACAATTTTATAATTTATTAAAAACGTAATAAATGTTAATGTTTATGTTTTTTAATTACAGAAAATCAGATGTTCCAAATGTTTATTCGAGCTGAAGATAAGGGAATACCAGCACACCACGCAGACGTGCCTTTGAGTATTTTAATAATGAGTCCTCAGGATAGCCCACCGCTCTTCGAAAGAAAGGAAGACAAATTTTTCGTCTCTGAAGCATCGGCCATTGGAACGCCAATAACACGTCTAAAAACAGTTACAAATAACACGGTTTCTTATCGTACGGTTTCTAATACAAAAGAGCCACTGCCATTTTCAATTGATCAACACGGCCAAATTACTTTATCAGCAACTTTAGACAGGGAAATAAAAGACAGTTATTTGATAGGCGTACTTGCAGAAACAGACTCAAGTCCACCGCTGACAGCTTTAGCTGAAATTTCTCTCCATGTTCTTGATGAAAATGATCATTCTCCAGTTTTTGAAAGCAATCCTTATATCGTGTATATAGCTGAAAATATTGAAGAAGGAACGTCTATTTTACAAGTAATTGCTCACGATGAAGATCTTGGAAGTAATGGTGAGGTCAGATACTCTTTTAGTTCAGATATTGGAGAATTGGCTAATGTGTTTACCGTGGACGCTTATACTGGATGGTTATCAACTTTAGTAGAATTGGATAAGGAAAAGCAACCGGAATATAAATTCCAGGTAATGATTTTAGAGATTTTATAAGATAAACATTAACAATAGTACAGTAGAAGGTATAAAGGAAAGGAAAAAACAAATAATAACAATTAAAATTATTATTTCTTTTTAGGTGATCGCAGTTGATAATGGTAACTTGAAACACACTGCTCGAACGTCAGTACATTTAAAACTTAAAGACTATAATGATAATGCACCGGCTTTCGTAGAGGATCATTACGAAGCTACTGTAAACGAGGATGCTCTTCCTGGAACTGTAATAACAGTACTATCAACGACAGACAAAGACGTTGATCTAGTAACACCAGTTGATTACTACATAATTGCCGGAGATTCAAGGTCTCAATTTCAAATACGATCGACTGGTGAAGTATTCGTAGCTAAATCTTTAGACCGAGAGATAACTGACCAATATCAACTAACCATTGTTGGAACTGACGGACAATATGTTTTCGAAACGAAAGTTATAATCCAGGTATTAGATATCAATGACAATCCACCTTATTGTCTACGGTACCGTTACAGAGAAGTTCTATCCGAAGGATCCCATCCTGGAACGTACGTACTTACTGTCCTGGCAACAGATTACGATGATGAACCAAATGCAAAATTACGGTTTTACTTAACTGGATTGAATAGCGAAAAGTTTTCATTGGACCAAGAAAGTGGAGTTTTAAAAGTATTAGGTCCGCTGGATAGAGAAACGCAAGCAAAATATTCTTTGACAGCTCATGTACAAGATAGAGACAAGCCTGTTTGGGAATGCTCTTCTCAGTTAGAAATTTTAATTTTAGATCTTAATGATAATCCTCCGAAATTTACAATGCAGATGTATAGTACAACTTTGCCAGAAGATGTTGAAGTGGGTACTTTAGTAACCAAAGTCCACGCCACTGACGAGGATATTGGTATCAATCGAAAAATCCGTTATGAATTCCTCGATTCTGCAAATGACCAATTCAAGATCGCTGCGGACAGCGGGATTGTAACTTTGGCAAAATCATTAGACCGTGAAACTAAAGCTATGTATAATGTAACCATCCAAGCTTTGGACCAAGGTACCCCGAAACTTACTGGAGTTGCTACTTTGATCGTTAACGTTCAAGATATAAATGACAATCCACCGGAATTCGCAACCAAGTTTTACTTTGCAAAGGTCCCTGAAATTAATTCTGTTGGAACAGAAATTGCCAGGGTCCTGGCAACATCCAAAGACACTGGAATCAATGCTGATATTTATTATTCTATTGTTGGAGGGAATGAGCATAAAAAATTTCAAATCGATACCAAAACAGGAGTTATTAGTATCTCAGAACAATTGGATTATGAAAGAGCAAAGGATTACTTCCTGACGATCCAGGCAGTAGACGGAGGAAGCCCTCCATTGAGTAATCATGCGACTGTCAACATTACCGTAACGGATAGCAACGACAATCCACCAATTTTTAATGAGATTTCTTACAGAGCTTCCATTAAAGAAGATGCTAAGATTGGAGATACTGTAATTAATGTAAGTAATTTTAATAAGCAAATAATTAAAAACATACACAGCACAATTGTAAATATAAAGTAATTGATTATTATTCGTTTATGTTTTAGGTTTATGCAAACGATTTGGATAGTGCAGAAAATGGAATGATAATATATTCTATTGAACGAGGAGACAGATTAAAACAATTTGCTATAGATGAAAAAACTGGAAACATAACAGTAGCTGCATCATTAGATCGTGAAACTGTAAGTATTGTTAATTTGAATGGATTTTAATTAAAGAAACAAAAATTATAAACCATTTTATTGACAATTTCTTTTACTTTTACAGACACCAAGTTACGTATTAGAAGTCCACGCCAAAGATCAAGGAATCCCAACATTGTCAAATTTCGTCATAGTAAATATTGAAATCATCGACGCTAACGATAATCCACCTCTGTTTTCTCTAATGAATTATACCACAGTAGTACAAGAAGATAAACCAATAGGCTATCCATTGTTACAATTTACCGTAACGGACGCAGATGTTGATCCAAATGCAGATCCTTATACTTTTGATTTTCGGTCTGGTAACGAAGGTGATGTTTTCAGACTCGAACAAGATGGAACACTTCGCACAGCTACAAAATTCAACAATCAAATCAAAGATAAATATCTGTTACACATTCGAGTATTTGATAATGGAAGTCCACCGTTGTTTTCAGACGCATGGGTTGTAGTAAAAGTCATAGAAGAATCACAGTATCCTCCTGTGATTAAACCTCTAGAAGTTGTTATTAATTCTTATTTAGACGATTATCCTGGAGGTGTTATTGGCAGGGTTCACGCTTCTGACAATGATCAATATGACACTTTACATTACAGTCTTGTTCAATCTAATCCAACTTCCAATCTTTTCCAAATAGATAAAATTGATGGAACTTTAATTGCTCTTCCACGACTGGATGTTGGGGAGTATCATGTAAACGTCAGCGTTACAGACAGCAAATTTGTCTCTTATTTAATGGTTAAAGTGAACGTAGATCTAATATCTGAAAAAATGCTTGAAAATTCTGTGATAGTTAGATTTAGAGATGTGAGCCCTGAAGATTTTATTTTAAGTCACCGAAAAGGGTTTATGAGAACTGTTCGAAATGCCCTTAATACAAAAGTTAAAGATATTATTATAATCAGTATGCAACCGTCTCTAGACGAAATGAACTTAATCCATTCACGCGCTGTTAAGAGGCAGACTGTTCACAATGACTTGGATCTTTTGTTTGCCGTTAAAAGAAATCCTACTGTCGCAAATCCAAATCCATTCTTTACTTCTGAATGTGTACGCGAAGCTCTGAATCAACACGTGGAGGAATTGGAAGAATCTACGAAATTAGTTGTAGAGGAAATAGTTAGATTCAAATGTACAAAAGGGTCGTGTGTCTATGGAGAATGCCATGATAAAATTCTTCTTGATCCTTTGCAAATTACCCCAATCTCAACAGATGTCATGGGCTTTGTTTCTCCTAAACACAAACACATACAAGAGTGCAATTGTAAAGAAGGATATGACGGAAAGCAGTGTGAAACAATAGTTAACGAATGTGCCCGAGAACCATGTCCAAAGCACAAGATTTGCGTACCAGATTCATCCGTTCAAGGATACTCCTGTCAGTGTCCTGAAGGTTTTGCTGGACAAACCTGTGGAATTGACATTACAAAATGCCAAGGAAAATCTTGCTATATTCCTAAAAATCCTATATCCTTTACAGGAAACAGTTACGCTAGGTACAAAATAAATAAGACTGTCATTCGAGAGACAGTAGAAGACAGACTCAGTTTATCCTTGAGAATCAAAACCATGCAACCCACTGGAAACTTGATGTATGCTGCAGGAAAAGTAGACTACAATATTCTGGAAATAGTCAATGGTGCGGCACAATACAGATTTGATTTGGGAAGTGGAGAAGGTTTGGTGAGGGTTAGTAGTTTGCACGTAAGCGATGGATTGTGGCACGAGATAGAATTAACTAGAGACAGCAATTCAGCAAAATTAGTGGTGGACAAGAAAAACACTGCACACGGTTCTGCTCCAGGAACCAACGATATTTTAAATCTTCAATCTGATTATCTATATTTAGGTGCAGAAGTCAGGCAATTGTCTTCTGTCAAAGGAATTGAATATGTACAAAGGGGATTCATTGGTTGCATGGACGACATTAGGATAGCAAAAGCTAGTCTCCCGCTGCACATGAACAGTGACAGTAATTCTGTGATTCTGAAAGGATTCCTAAACGTGGACTTCAACTGTGATGCCAGTTTATTTTTAACACCGCCAGGAGCTTGCGGCTCACAACCTTGTCAAAACGGTGGAACCTGCAGAGAACTCAATGGCATGAAGAGTTTTGAATGCAAATGTCATGGTAGATTTAAAGGATTCACTTGCGAAATTGACAGTGATCCCTGTGCGTCATCACCTTGTCTTTATGGCGGAAGGTGTCACGTTGTTCCAGAAGGTGGTGATTTTTACTGTGAATGCGTTGGAACCGGTATTACAGGGAAACGATGTGAATTTGGCAGATACTGCTCTCCGAATCCTTGCCTTCATAAGAAAAAGTGTGAAGAAGGAAATAATGGACCTATATGTAAGTGCGGCAAGAGTTACACCGGAGAAAGGTGTGAACTGGACGTGAATGAATGCGATGAAACACCTTGTTTGAACGGTGGAACGTGTATCAATGAATACGGATTTCATAGGTGCCTTTGTCCGCACAATGCCAATGGAGAAAATTGCAGCACAACTTACTCCACGCCCTTATTTTTTACACCGCACTTTAATATCACTTGGGAACAGCTCATGTGGACTGGAATTGCCGTGCTTGCAAATATTTTCCTCATCATTGTATTTGTAACGTACAGAAAAATTCGAAAAAAGAGACTGAGATCCAGGGCGAACAACATTAACAATGACACGAGAAAACAAATTGTGCCCAATTCCAACAGGATACACGATCACGAGTTTAAGAGAAGTTCCAAGCTCAGCAATTTAGAAGTTATACAGGTAATTAAAGGAATGATTATTAGACAATTCTTTTTTAGATATTATTTAATAGAGAAGTAAATGAAGACTTTTGTCTGACGTTCTTTATCTTCAACTTGAAACATACAATTGTCTCCATTCACACTTTAACTGTTAATTATAAGCATGCTTTTTCAATAAATATTAATTAAAGGAAAAAGTTCTTTAAGTGCATTCTTAATATTTATTTGCAAGCAAATGGCAGAACTCTAGATTTTAGTGCGTGGCTAGCTTTGAGTTTTAAGGTTTCTTCATAATTTTTTTTTACAGAGAGAACCTCCCCAATGTCCCCCCCGACCTGCGTCCTATACTCCCAGCTCGAATAACGAGCCTACGGCTTACAGTAACACCGCAGCCGTGGCCCTCAACAACTTGGACACCCTCCGAAGCTATGGTAGCGCCGGGGATGAACTCGAAAATTTCCCACCCGATTATTTGCGAAATCTAAATCGCGGCACCCCCATACCACTTCCGTCCCTTACCCTCACCAATACAGTCGGTGGAAACACCACAGGAAGTGACGCGGACAGTCTGCACAAACCCACCTGGCAGGAGCAAATGCAACTCGCCTCATTTATTACTGAACAGACCACGAAAATTAAAAATGGTGAGTACTGCAAGACTTTGCCACTTAATGAAATTAGACAATTGTGTGACAGTATAATAAAAGCATCACAAACGGGTACTCTTAAACATAAATAATAATTATGTTCAGTTAAAAATTATTATGTTTCTTTTTTTTTTTTCTTTGATTTTATTATTTTTGGAAAAGGGTTTATAACAAAACACTTTTACACACGCACACACACACACAGTTGTCTAATTCTATCGTGGCCTAAGCTTATTATCGCGATTCTTAGCTTTTTACTGTTTGATTTGGCTTGGCAGCATGCCCTTTGGCTTATCGGATGACTTACGTTTTTCCTTTCTCTTTTTTCAATTATCGTTGTCCCCTTCCTATTAACGACAGCTCAATTCAGAACTTAGTAAATGTTCAAAATTCATTAAAAAAAATCATTTTTTCTGATTTATTCCGAATATTTTAAAATGCTCTTGCCCGATGGAACACATCGTACATTATAAGTATATTATTGTACATGATCGTAATATTCGTTATGTTCTATCAGGGTTCTTTTTATTAGTGTAAATTTTAATTTCAAGTCTTTTTTACATTACGATAGAGCTGAATTGAATAACAGAATAACAGTGAATTAATTAAAATTCTTTAAAATTTCTTGCGTCTTCTTCGATAAAATTAACATTCGTGTGTCGTATATGCACTAACAGACCTGAAACGAGCGAGCCCAGTGGTACCAGAGCTGACCACTGGAGGACTTCTATTAAATTCCCATCGGCGGACGCCTCATGGAGGTGGAACTTCAATAGCGTCACTTTCATCCAACGAGGATGACCCTCGAATTGTCGGTGGTGAGTTAAAAGACCCTCTGCCTTTTACAAAGTTGCTTGACATTCTGCTGTCTTTTTCCTTAATCAATAGCTTATCCTTAACGCAGAAAAACTATGTGAATAACATTTACAAATAACTCGACAATCCAGTTTCAGAGAAAATTTGGATTTTCACTTAATAGAAGAAAAACTACTATAATATATAGTACATATATTATAACGATGTCTGAAACGGCTGTTCTTAAGCTTAAAGTAGATCTTGATATGCTCAATTAAAACTGCTTTGCAGTAGAAGCATGTAGTTCGCGTTCAAGTACAGTTATTTTCTATAACGTTTTTAGGGTATCACTGGGACTGTTCAGACTGGGTCAGGCCCAGTCAAAATCCTCTGCCGAATATTACAGAGGTGCCTGGAAGCGAAGTTCCTGATTCTTCCAGTTTTCATAGTAATGAGAGCAATGAATCAAATACACACCAAATACCATTGAGTAAGTGTTTGAAATTGTCCAACGTCTAATAACCAGAAAATGGTACAAGCTAGAAATCCTTGATGATTTTAGACATAGTCGATATGAAAATGGTGAATTTCTTTACAGTGCATCACAATTCCATAGACCCCACGCGAGATATAGAGACATTGAATGAAGATCAGGAATCAGAGTACGTTGGTGATTCAGAATGCGGTACAGAATTTTCCGAACATTATCATTGTTCAGAAACACAACGTCTGAATCCATTGGACAGCGGTGGAGAAGGAGAATACACGTACAAAGACTCGGAGAGCTATCTTCGTCACCCAAATTCCTATTTACCTCACTACAACATTCACACGGACATCGAAAGCGAGGCAAATCCATTGAATGGTCGCCTCAGCACCTTGGAATCCGACGAGGAAGAAGAAGACGTAGTGCCTTACGGTTTTCCGAGCACTCGACGTAACCGATGTCACAAGGGCGACGACGTGGACGAAATCGGCTCCGTGATTACAACCCTGGAGGAACGCAATTCACTGTTAGGCGGTGCCACCAGCAACAGCGATCTATCCACGAATCTCTGTGAAATCGATGACTCCGAGTTCGAAACCCCCGACCAGAAGAGCAACGGACGCATGTGGATATCTGGAAATGGCATTACCCAGACTTCGGTGTGACGAATGTGGATCACTGCCAAGTTATCCGTTGCCCTTCTAGCAACAAATGTTCATATACATACATGCATACACACGTATATATATGTATATTTATAAATATATTCATATATATAAGTGAGGGTGCATGAACTTTGTACATACGTATAATTATAAATATACAAACTGTACAGGCGACAGCCTTTGCTAAAACTTATGAATCCGATGGAATTGGGATTTGTGTGAATTGGATTATTGAAATTTAGAATTTTTTTAATTCACTTTTTAGTTTTTATCTAACGACGTCAACACTTACGACGCCAATGGTTAAAATCATGACGACGAAATCTAAAGTTCCACCAAAGTAAGATAAATAATTTGTTCATTAAATTTTATATTGATTAAACGAAATTATAGGATACCATCGTGCAACACTTTTCATCTTCTAAGAACTAGAAAAATCTCCGTACTTATAAGACTTCCACTTTTATCATTTCCCCTTTTTATTATCTCTCGTTTGAATTATAGCACAGAGTGAAGTATTACAAGTACACGAATCGTTAATTCAAAGTAACCGAATCGTCACGATTTCGTCATTTCGCTAATAAAATCAATAGACCAATAACTCTATACTTTAGTGCTGTACATTATTTATGCATCGTCGATTTAATTTCAATCGTAAAACGTATTTTCATTAATTTCCCTTCTACGCGATTACTTCGTTAGTGTTATTTTGCTACGTGTAAAAAATTGTACCAATTAACAAATTACTTAAGCTGTATACAATAATTATTGAGACGAATGAATGACGCGTGATTGCGGAGCAAAGCATTTTACGAATAATCTTTCCTTATTTATTATTAGTATTATTGCTGTTAGGATAAGTTCAATTCAAAATAGAAACATACATATAGAAAATTTTAACATACCTGTAGGAATTCTATAGAAAATTACCTTTAAAGTGATTTTGTACTAAATATCTTTCTAAGTGAGACGTTATAGTGAATTAATTTATAAAATTAATTATTGAAATTAAAAATTTAATTTAAATTAGTCCAATTTCATGTCAGTATTTATTGGAAATGGATTGCAAAATGCATTGCTCAAAGTTGCATGCATGTATGGTGCGTGAAGCACAAATTCGTAATAGCAAAAATAAATAAATAAATAAAAAAAAAGATATACAATATTTTTACTGTGATGATAATAATGTTTATACGACGGTCGAATCATGCAGTTATTTCTCGCGTAACAATGGATCATGATGTTAAGAATTGAACACTTTTTTAACAGAGTTTTGAAGAGAGTGACATATTACATTTAACCGTTACACATTGACTTCATTCGCATTAACACTAGCCACGAGCCAGGGAAAGCGGTTACCTGGTGCTACAGAAATTGTATCTCAACGGTTAACTATATTTCTCTATAAGACTGCTTGACGAAACAACGTTTCGTCGCTTTCCATGCTTTCCATTACAAATAAAACTCGAACCTTCATTCTTCATGAAATCATTCGTCTACCAAACACGATTTGTACTTGAAGAACATTTTTGGCATTTAACAAAATTATATTCTGAACAATTTTATGGACATTTCTTAAATCTGTTTTTGTTGTATTCTTTTTAAATTTTTTAATTTAAAAATCTTAAATATTTTCATAATCTACATCGGTCCAAAAATTACTCTCGCCATACAAATCGTTATACTTTTAACTCTGAATTCTCTACTTTTAAAACTTGTTGTTCTCAATGCCATAAGTGACAATGCATTTTTTTGTACGAATTATTTATAAGAGCCACACAGAAAATCGCAATCCATTCCGTTCTAGTTAATATAATTTGCGGCAGCGTCGTCGTTAAAAGCGACGAATTCGTTTAGCGAGGTGTAAATAAATCATTCAACATTTCATATGTTTCTTATTTTTGTAAAGAAGAAAATTCATTTGTATGTTCCTGTTCTGCGAAGGACGCCAGTTGTTCTCAACTATTGTAATTAATTGAGCACGAAACAAACGAATTGACATTAATCTAAATGCAAAACAGGGTGAATTATTTGTACTATGAGTACCATTATCATAATTATCTTTATTATTATAACGAATACTCTAATTGCAATTATAATAATAATTACGTCAGAAAGAGACAAGCGGAGCTAAACGTTATTCTATATTAGAATAAAGTTCCGAATTGATTTCATTTCAAAGTTACCGAACGCAAAACGTTCGTTGTCTCGAGTGGAAGTGATATATTTAAAATTATTTTATTATTTTGTAATTTTACATAATATGAAAAATAAAACTTTCTTTGACGATTTAAGTACGTAGAGATAATTTTGTATTCAATTATCTTGGTGCCACTTTTGGGAGCTACACATTTTAGATAATAGAGTAGAAAATAATGTAGATAGATAAATTTTCATCGTGTGCACGGTTCGCAAAAGTGTTATCAAATATAATTCAAAAAGTATACAATTTATATTTTTTAA
>JABFQA010000199.1:0-24154 GCA_022817065.1 Probaryconus sp. ZL-2020
GGACTTTGGATAAAATTTGATGTATCGTGCGACACTTTGTATCACTTTTATTTATTATTATTATTATTATTTTTTTTTCTTTCATAATCGACAGGGACACAATTCACGAACGTTCAAATTTGAACGGTATTTTAATGATAGGGAAACAAGTAAAAAAGACAACTAAAATGGGAGACAGTAAGTCGAACGAAAAACTGGTGTCGACGCATCAAATTTTCTTCAAAGCTTAATCGTTTAATTTTTTTTTTTTTTTTGTATTTTTTGTATTTTTTTGTTTTTGCATGTTTTCAGTGTCTTCTCTCCCGACAGGGGTTTCATTGTGCGTGCTTTTGGTAGTAGTTTACGATAGTTTCGACTTGGCGCAGTCGGGACAGATGATGTCGTCACCGTCAGTAATGAAACCACGTCCAACGAGGGAAGTCGAACAGCCCGCGCAGATGAAGCAGTCATTGTGCCAATGCCTGTCCTCGAAAGAGATGAAGCGTGTTCCACCAATACCTTATTTTCAAAAAGAAATCACAATTAAAATTTCCTATAACCCTTTAAAAAATAATTTAACTGTTTAGATAATAAGTATAAATTATAAGATAAATATTGATCGATCAGTATTGCAAATTTACTTTTGCAAATTTTAATAAATTTCAAAATTGTCATTGAAAATGGTTGAATTAATCTCCTTACCAGTAATTGGTTTGGTGCAAGCAGTGCATCTCTTCGCAAAAAGCTCTCCAAAGCAATCGGCACAGTATGGCTTTTCATCGCGAGATGTGAATCTCTGGCCGGCCAGAGAATTATTGCAATGGCTGCAAGTGAAGCAGTCCCTGTGCCAGGGTTCATTTTTGTATGTCACCCCACCGCTGGTGATAATCTGTAATACGTAATCAATGTCAATGCAAAATCATTAGGATAAAACTTCATTAGATTAATATCGATTATCACGCCCTTAAAAATAATTGACTTGACTGACGAGCTTGAAAATTGATATTCAAGAGTGCACAATTAAGAATAAAGGAGGATTGAATTTCATCGTGGCAATTGATTTCAGTTGCGTGCGAAAGTATTAATCATTCTAATGATTATACCTTGTTACACTTGACGCATCGGGTAGCGAACTTATCCTCGTAACATCCAGCACAGTAAATTTCTTGTTCGCGAGGGATGAAGCTCTTCGTGCCGATGGGACTCTTACAGACAACGCAGCAGAAACATTTCTCATGCCACTGTCGGGTCTTGTACTCCATTTTCTTAGTACCTGTAAAATGGAAATTTACATATTTATCAACATGAAAATTGTTATCGCAAATATATCATTCCTTCTTGTAACAATCTTGTAACTGACTCTTATTACAATTAATTATCGCTTTACAATTATTGCGATATTTTATATTCAAATGAATTGTAAGAAATTTCCAAAGAAACTTCTATTTCTTCTTAGTAGAAATGTAAAATGTAATAATCATACATTTGGATAAATAAGGAAAATGATTAAATTAATGTTAAAAGTGTCAGACTGGTGATATGAATAAACATTGATTATGAAATGTCAGGCATTGCATCTGTCTGATATTGATCATTAAATTAGACGTCACGAGTCTGGACGTACGATTGCGTGAGACATCTCACGTGGTGCCTATGTGTTTATTTGCATGCACATTTGCAAATTTATGTACCTAGAAATGTAATTTGCTACATGCAGTACGTGTATTCAAATGTGACATCAATTATCTAATTGGTATTAAATTAGAAGAATTAGTGAATTAGTAGAAATTCTCGCGGATTCATATGTCGTTAATAAACAATACATTTAATCATTTCAAAAATTGCAAAATTTACGATAATCATTTTCATATTTGCATAAATGCATAAAAGTTTCATAACAGCAAACATTTTTCTACTCGTTTAAAAATGAATTATAATTCCTCTTCACTGAAGAATATAATCCCATTACAAATGAAAATGCTCGCGTTCGATTGACGGCAATATAACCGTATATAGTCATTCGTTTGATCTTCGACTTGTTTGAAAAAGGTCGCTCGAAAATTGACCCCCTTCTCTTCGTGCACCCTTGACCATTTAAACTTGACTACAAACTCCGAGTAACCAACGTTCCTGCGACGTATCTTCCCGAACGCGTGGGATTTGATCCATCAACGAACTATGATAATTCGACGCGTCATTTCTCTTAATACAACGACATTATATTTAAATTCCCAATGGAGTTCTGTTGCGAGGACATTCCCAAACGTACATTAAAAGCACTCTGACATAATTTCCAGTTAAAAAACTGTAATATTTATTTCCTTATTTCATTCCGTATTAAAATAACATTCGTGTAAAATGCGTCATAAAATATTTATCGCCGAGAAAAGAACTTGTCATAAAATTAGCGATTATAAAGCATTAATTTATTAACAGTCATTTATATTTCAGTGGCTTTTTCAACGACTTTTACATTTTGCACGACAGGACATTTCGTTACAGATTAAAAGCATTCTCTGGTATTTTATAAGAGTACTTGCAATGTCTTTTTAAAGACCCGAATTAATTTCTTAAATGTTCACTTTGTAATAAGAAAAAGTATTTGTTGAATGATTTCAAAAAATATACGATCTGTGAATTTATGAAATCTTATTAAATTAACCAGGTTGATTCGTTGAAGACCTTGGTCCATCCAAGATTATACACACGGATGTAGTCTGGCAAGTGTGACGTCACATATTTCTTGACTCATGCGATGCTTAAGGTCCGATGTACGAATTTTGTTTTTAAGGCCACATACGTTCATCTTTCATTACCACATACATTTACGCTTTCGTGTGCATTTCTTTTTATCAATAATTACTATGCAATTCGAATTCGACGTTGACAATAAGAGATATAAAAATATCGCATCGCGATGTTGCGCAGTTCTTGTCATTGAAAAAAAGTATTGCAATAAAAGTTGGAATTTTCTTGGGAAAAAAAAAAAACATTTTTAATAACGCGTGACTGATTTTAATGGCGTTAAACAAATTATGATTATTTGCTTATCGAGACTTTAATGATCTTTACAAGTCTTGATAATCTGCAGGCTAAATTTAATTTCGTTTTCGTGGCATAATTCAGTTACCGGAATAGCTGTTTATTTTTGCTCGAGTGCTTAAACATTTTCCAGTAGAAATAAACAATTACTTAATGAAACGCGAGATTTAATAATAACCAACGGCGTGCTTCAATTTTTGTAATTCCGTTCTTTTTTTTTTAGCAATAAATGCGTCAATTAATGAAAAGTTACTTTTTCATATTGATAAAAATAATTCGGTATTAAGATTGCAACAAATTATGAAGGATAATTTCATTTGAAATGAAACTAACGCGACATTATTGAATAACAATTGCAAAATGAAATCAACTGGAACTTATTAATGACCGTTTGTAATCAATTGCTCCCGTTGCACAATATGTGCAGTGATCACTGGATTACCTAATTTGGTCAAGTTCAACTACGAGCAAGAGCTTTACTTTCAGTAAATGCGGTTGGGTAATCGGCGGGTGTCGGTGATCGAAATATATGTAGATGGAAAGGCCCGCGTCACTTCTAAATATAAGCGAGAGACGTCGTTCGACTCTTTCCTCTGTTCGTTGTTATTGTTCACCATCTTCGTCTTGACCTACGCGAATGTATACCATCGCCAAAAGTGCTATAAATGTCCTATCTTTTTGACATCATCAAAAAGTTATTCATCGCCAAAGAATCTTTAAGAATCATTCGTTTACCATTACCAAAATTTACAAAAAAAAAAAAAAATGATCGTTCCGTATAATTGAAATCGACAAGATTCCGTCAATCATTTATTTGCATTATTTACGACAAAATATAATTAATAGGCGTGATCTTTAATAAACGCAATTAAAGGGAATATCTTGAGAAGCTTGGGATACGCTCTTGTTTGAATAAGATCGATTGAGAACCGCAACTCGGTATTTAATCGCTGACTGGCACGCGTTCCATCATGACATCACCTTTATTAATAACCTATGGACATGATAAGGATAATGAGACGTCCAGCATCAATGTTCACGCACTAAAAATCGAGACTCGGTGCTTTGTCGAAGCGTGGGCCTATTGCATTATTATTATCGAGTGTTATATTTTTAAACCCTGTTGCATACACAAACGTTAATCGTGGCACGCGATATTTGCATTCATTACAATAATGTTCAGGTGAAGCAGGAAATAAATTAATCGTTTCTTAGCTTATGGTAATTGCGATTTTGTTTGCCGCTTGAAAAATAAATGTTGCAGAAATGTTTGCGTCTCTGTAAAAAATATACTTTCTTTATTTGAAAAAAAAAAATGGAATGATTCGACTTAATCAAAAAATGTCGATTGAAAATCATCGAGACTCATGATCAATTTGAAATGAAATCTTAAAGAATATCTTAAATCTTGTTATAGGTCGCGAAGGATTTTTCTCCAAATCGATGTTTTGCTAATGACCGGAAGACCTTCTTCGTCTTTAGTATAATATAGGCCGAGGCAGTATAATTTGCAATACGTATGGCGAGTCTCGACATAATCATTCGTGACCTCATCTTGAATGCGAGAAAGATCATGAGTTAGAAGTGGCTATATGTACAAACCAATTAGCTGATGAACTCGCTAATACATTTCCGATAGCCCTGTCGTAACATCTTCGACCATAAACGTCTTACTAACAGAAGTTTAATGCTACAGTAAACTGAATTTTATTTCAAACGCGATCCAACAGTTTTACAAACTGAAAAGACGGTCATAAATTCCTTGCAATTTGTCGATTGTATTGTTTCAGTTATTTTCTTTGATTATAATAAGTGAAAAAAAAAAGACTAAACAAAATAGAAACACGTTTCTTTCATTGTTAAAAAAATGCTCGTAAAAAGGTCTGAAACAATCAAAGATTCATCATGTAATTGTTGTTTGGAAGTACGTGATTCTTCATAATTTTTTTGTTGTTCTTCAATGTATTCATTTCAATAAAAAGAATTATAATAATAATAATAAAACTTGATATAATTGTTCTTAATGAATTTTCATAATCAGTTTTTGAATAATTTTACATTTAAACGGTAAAAAAATGAATTTATTTATTTTGTATATATGGTATTACTCATGAAAAAGTAGCTTCAAGGTTCAGTGTCAATACCAACGCTAATCCTTGATGGGCCTAAAAGTTTATGAAGCGTGATACATTCAGTTTGACACAGTAATTAACTCCATTATTGTGAAATCGATTCGTTATAACGAATATAATTTACAAAATAAGTATTAGATTTCATTCCTCTACTAAATGTTGACAACTTTCTTAAGAGACATGATATTATCTGTCTGTATACAAAAATGTTTGGAATCCTTTTAAGAGTTAAACAATGTTTATAACATCGTTTAACAATTAAGTACGCTAATTAAGACTAATACTGTTTGGCTTACAAGAGAATTCAGCTTAATGCTGTTGGGTGCAGTACATTGAACGTAAATGCTTAACATAATAAAGCTTTAAATGTATCATGTTACAACTATTAGATCTGATAAAGAACTTAAGTGATCCGCTTGAATATCTAGTCTAACATCTAAATTGAAGTCATACTCATAATTTATTTCACAAAAGGTGCAATTGATTCGTCAATTTACGTGGAATTTAAATTTTAAAATCTCCTCAATCAAATGAACAAATTTTAAAATTAACTTTTTTTTCATATACAAGATTTAAACTTGAATTTTTTTCTTCTTTTAATAAGAAACACTTGTCGATGTATTTAAAACATCTGCCAAAGAAAATGAGAAACGTTTTGAGATCTCTCGCTGTCAAAAGATATTTGAAATGTAGATATATTTTTAGCCAGACATTTAAACGGAACTCTTTTGCTTCTTCTTTTTTTTTTTACTCTGAGATTCTGTCTTCATTATTTTAATTTCTTTTTTCTGTTATGCAGAACATCACCTGGTTCAGCTTTTCTGGGATCGCCCAGCTTGCAATCCCTCCCCAAACAGCATCTAAATTTAGGATCTCCTTCCATGGGGATATGACTGAATATTGCGATATCCTCACCCTTCTCTTTCGCTTTTCGTATTCGCTCTTCGCCCACCGTTTTCGTCTGTAAGTGCAGCTTACTCGAAAGCCGTTCACTCAATGTATCCGTAGCCATTTTGCTTATTGTGAGATTTGCAATTTTCAAAATTCAATCGCAGTTTTCAATCCAGTCGTTGCCAAAAGATCACTTTCGCAATTTCCACTCTTTATGTTCACAAAGTCTCATGAGAGTTCAAACCGATAATGATCTACGTTGAAATGCAAACAAAAATTTTACCACGCTTTCTGGTAAACAGACAAAATGTTCCATCTAATACAAATTGTCGAATAATTTGATAGAAATATGAAACAAATCGTCAAACAATTGCCAGACTGTATAGTAAAATCATTCGTGTCGTTATCGGCAATTCCAAAATCTCGCGATTTCTCCAAAAATTTTCCAAATCATCAATGAATTGTCAATCGACTCAAAGTTATGAAATATTTCCCATTATCTTTCAAATCGAGTTTGAAAAAAGTACCGCACAATGGAAATTTAAAATGTAAATCGAAGACAAATCATTTGAAATCGCCGCAAAAAAAAAAATACAACGCGGCAAATTCAAATGGGTGTACGGCTGATGTCGAAACGTCCACGGTCATTAAATGCAAATTCGTCTTATTGTTCGAGTAAAATGACAATTCATGATGAAAATGGAGATTGCGATTGAAAAGCCGCAGCTCCTCTTACGCTGGAGAACTTGTCGACATGCGGTGACCGAGCTGAATACTGAATAATAATGCGTGTTGGTTCGGCCAAGCGATTCGCCTGAAGGTTTGAGAGTTACTGAGAGAACAGGCCTATCCACGATGTGGGAGTTACCGGTGAGCAGGCGCAACATTATATGGTGATACATGTGTACACATAGTGGTTTTTATGAGTCAAAATCTATATAATTGACGACGTCGTGAGAGCCGCATTGTGCGCGTCAAGGGTGCCGATAAAATGAAAGAAAAAAAAATTTTTTTTATCTCCCATCTTCTTTCCCAGTTCTAAAAATTCGTATGAGTAATACCTGTGGAGTACTCGTTCAAAACAAACAAACTTTTCTTTTCATGTAGGAAGTTGATTTTCGATGATGAAATGATAATTATCTTTAAAAACGATCCAAACTACTTAATCTCTTTGCATAAAAAATTACCAATGAAAATACAGAAAAACAAATTAAAAAGTAAAAACAAGATTGCAGGAATATTTTGAAATCACTGTCAGAAGTGTTGTTACATTTATTATGAAATAATTTATTGGAATAACATTTTAACACGAAGCAACGTTTGTCGATCGATGATATCGAATGGAGATTAATAATTTGACGATATGCTTTACATAAAACCACCGCACAATGTAAATGATCACGCGGGGATTTATTTATCGTGGCATGGGTATCATAAATATTGTCGAGCCTCGGTTTTATAAATCATCCGGGCGACGTCGAATGAGATCGTGGCTTCGTTACCGGGGCGATATCAACAAGGCAATGGCTCGCGAATTCGATGTTCAATTACGTCATTGGCATCCGATTTGCAAACGACGAATGATTAGAGATCAGAACTCGTAAATACGATCTCACCGCGAATGTTTACTCGCGGTCGTGGCACGTGTTTGTTCGCACCGAGTAGGCCTTTTACACGCGGAAAAACACGAATAATCGAATATGCTAACATATCATCATTATGCTCTTTAGACGTTTATTCCTAAAGCAAACATCGTATCGTTATTAATTATTCATTTATTTTTAAAAGCTAGGAAACATTTTCGTTTTTTGTTTCTCCATTATTGCGAATTTTCTTTTTACAATTGACATTGACATTCACTACCTTTCGGTGGAAATTTAAAATCAAAAAAAAAAAAAAGGAAAATTTTAAACAAAAAATTGTTTACCAAAAAAATTTGCATTCGTGCAAATTCATTTTAACGATTATTGCGTTGTAATGAAACATTTGTTGGTAAAATTTTCCAAGCAACACCACTTCAGAGATAATTCATATAAATAATAAAAAAAAAAAAAAATACAAATCCATTTATCAATAATAGATTACAAGGAACTGTTGTCTTTTCCAGATATAGAATGCGAGTGTAAAAATGATTATTTAACAATTCGTAAAAATTAATAAATAGGTACATTTACGACGGCAATAACAAATGAAATAGTAATGATAATAAAAATAATAATAACGACTGTGAACAATTTCAATAAAAATTTTATGCGAAAGCGTTTGCTCGCGAATTAGATGTAGGTGTGATGTCCTTCTGTCCCGTAAACTGTCGAATGTAATTGCTCTGAGTCTGGAGTCTAGGTCCTTGACTCGTTTTTCTTAATAAGAACAGCCGAATGCAAGACCTATCGCCTACCTGTCCTGGGCCTTAATGCCCTCGCCTTCACACTCGTTCGATGCACGTGCGTTACTTTATGATTCATTGTAAACTGTTCTCCTCGTTCAAAACTTTACTTTAATACTCTTTTCGTTTTATTACATTTACATAACGTTAAACAATGTCACGTCAATTATAATCAATTACCAGTAATAAGGCGACCATCATTAAATTCACTAATTATGTTTTTAGAGACTATATATGCGAACTGCATTCTCTATTTAGATCGACTTTAGATAAATTACATTACGTCTAAAAATATAGTGAGAGATATAGGCTCATAAATGCACAACGTTGGATTAGCAATCTGTGGTAATGATCTGCACCGAAAATTATTTAAAAAGTATCATAAATCTTTAAAATTAGTTTTTTAGAGATATTCTTTGATAATGATCATTTTTGAAAATAGTAAAGATATTTTATTGAAGATTGTTTGGTTTCAAATAAAAATGTGATATTTCGCGTATTTACATGTTGACGATTAATGATAAAATTATTGGAGAGTTTGTTTAATTGAATGACTAAAGAAATAATTAATACTAACCGGCACGGAAAATCTCGCCACATCCATCGCATCGGCTAGCGAATTGGGAATCGTAGCAATTGCCGCAGTAGATCTTGTCCACCTTGCTTCCAAACTGTTTGTCCACCAAGGACACTCTGCACTTGTTGCAAAGGAAGCAAGCTTCATGCCAATGTTTGTCCTTGTAAGACAGATCCTGAAAAAAGAATGTACACGTCAATTTACAATAAAATTAGTAATTACAGTCAAACGGACAAATATTAATTTATTTTATATATTAAGTATTTCGATCAACGACTAAGAAAGTTTTGCAATTCTCCGTGAAAGAAACTACGCTATTTATATGTAACAAGAAATAGTTCACATATTTGCTTTAAGAAAATATTTCTTCATCCATTCACGTTGTGTATAAAGAGGACGGTTCATAAAGTTTCGTCGGTAGCAAATAAAAGTTATTAATCGATCGTTGAAAATCGTTCGCACGCCCACGAAATTTTTCTACGTTTAGAAAAGAAAAAAAGTGCATAAATAAAAAATAAAAATTTTGGCATTCATAAATGTACCCTGAATAAGTATTTTTCATTTTGGAGAACGAGATTTACGAGGCCAACAGCGAGAGATGCAGTTCCCGCATCACCACTTCTATTTGTAGAAATGAGTACATAAGTGAACGCCCATGTCTCACGATATTCGTACACCTTGTCATTCCTTATCCACAATTATAATTTTGCGCAAGAGGAAAAATTACTCTATATATTTTTGTGTTAACCGGGAATCGTTTCAAATCGTTTTGCAATAAAAAGTCATTTAAAAAGAAAAACACATTTTCGACACCCATTACAACCCGGAAGCTTTTATTTTATGATATAATTTATTGTCAAATTTTGATCAAATTATGAATTTTATTTATAATGATGTATTATATATCGTTGGATGAATTACAACTTCGAAAGAAATAACGTCGTGGTTATTTTTGAAGATGTTTATGAATTTCGACACTTCGAACGAAGAGGAAGAAAATCGCCGAGGCAACCAATTGTCGAATCAATGCGTCAATTGTTAAGAGTCGAAAAAAAAAAGATGGAAAAACATACAGGGAATCGTCTACACAGTTGCATCAGAGAATCGCCATTTGGATGTTCGCCCGATGTTGGTATTGCAAACATGAATTGTTTATCATCCTTGGGACACTGTCGACAACGAAAATACCTTGGCTTTTCTCACGATCAGTCGCCCCGCAGATTCACGAAAATAGTTGACTTCGCAATCGAAATATTTCCACTTTGATATTACGCTAATTCAACATTTTACAAATAAACAACGATTCATGAAAAATCAAAGTAAATGATATTAGACAATGGTATTCTTTGAAATCGAAAGTTTCGGTCCAGATAACATTTTTTTTTTTTTTATAAAAAATAGATTAGAGAAATTTAAAATTGTACATAAAAGTATGTTAGATAAAATTACATGAGTCTAAAATTCAATCCGAAGATTTTAAAAGTTTGAAAATCTAGTGAATTTTTAAAATTGAACCAAATGATTGATGATGTCTTTGTCTAAATTAAGGCGCAATTTAGTATTCAATTCAATTTGTCCAAGGTTAAAAACTAATCGATTGAATAATTTCTTGGTGATCTAAAGAAAACTGTAACTCACATCATTTGCATCAACTTAGTGAATTCAAAGTGAACTCAGTGAAGAAATATGAATTTCCAGAAAATGTAAATTGTCATACGAATGATTTTTTTTTTTTTCTTATTGAGACTATGATTTCCGTAATTCTTTACCATTTATGGTATTTTTGTCTTTACATTTTCATGTTCATGATACTGACCTTTGAATCAATTCCGATGATTTTATTGCATTCCTCACATCCATTTGCGAACTGGCTTTCGTAGCACTTGATGCAGTAAGGGTGTTCATCCCTCAGAACGTACCGTTGACCCGTCAACGATTCGTCACATTGCCAGCAACAGAAATGGCCGCTGTGCCAATCCTTGTTCATCGCCTTCGTGTATTCCCCACTAAAAATCAACTAAACCAAAACAAACAAGTCAGCATTTTCGTTCATGAAAATCTCAATTCATTCATTAATTACAAAATGACTAATCCTTCTCATTTTAACTAGATACAACTTTTCAGCAACAGGTACAATATTCTATACTCTAAACGCGTTATGTAATCGCTTCAAAAATAAGTACCCAAAGCCTGAAATACTACGGTAATGTTAGAACATTGCCGAAAAATCGTTTCAATCCATCGAACTTTGCTTGTTACGTAAAACATTTGGTTAAATTGTCATTTCTTAGCAAAAAAAGTTGCATTACAGATGATCATGTTAGAATCCAAAAAAAAAAAAAGAAAAGAAAAAGAAATTCTTTAACAACTTTTTTTACTTGACTACAATAAGGATACGTAAGGAATAAGTATTATTAATGATAAATTTGTGTTAAATGGTAAATTCATGGTCATTTTATTTTAAGATAATTGTTATTACAACTTCAGATAATAGACGCATTAGCGAAATTAACAATAAGCAAAGCTAATCCTCATGAACATGGTAAATTTTATTTTGATAAAATTGGACATAAACGTAATTTGTTTAGTATTTATGTCGGTGCCCATATGTACCTTGGTTTAGTATTGTTGTATGTGCTGGCTGAGCATATCTGTATGAGTGAATCGTAAACATTTCCGATACTCTGTTTGGTGGATTTTTCAGTATTAACGAAAATTCATGAGAGAGATAGAAGAGTGTTCATTGCTCGTGTTTTCGTGGAGGTACCCAGAGTGCCACCAGTCGACCTCCAACTTCCTTTCTCTTTCGCCCCCTTTCTGTTTCTTTCTTTCTTACTCGGTTAATTCAGAAATTGTGGCTTCGAGTCACGAAATGTCATGGGAGCTTTTGATATCTCCGCACATTAAATTCGCGTGATCGAACAAAAACCAAATTTAAGTCGATCTTATCGACTTCTATCAGCTAGCTTCATAGTGCATGACCTATCAAATTGCAAAAGGGCGACGAAAAAGAAAAAGTTTCCTATTTATACGTATACAGACACTTAAGAACACGTAAACGTTTCCTTGCCTTGACGAAACAAGGATACGTTTATTTTCAAGTGTTTTAAGCTCGTGTTTGTATACATATATAAATTGCAAAAAGTAAGAATCGACGATAATGTTATTTGGAATTTCAGATTTCGTAAGTCAGTGGAATGTCTTTTACGAAATTATGTAACATGTTATGAGAGGTGTGACGTTTCTTTCCAGTTTACAAGAACATCAGAAGACCGTCTATTTTGGGAACTCTAAAAGCTCTGGATCTTAATAAAGTCAATTTTAATCACGTTACACGTTTCATTTTCCAACTAATCTAGAATCTATTTCTAAGTGGATTCTATGTAACTTGATTTTTTACGGTTCATTGGGATTATAAAATTTATTATATATTTTTAACTAGAACTTTGGTAGGAAATAATTTGTCTATTTCTACATTGATATTTTGATCATTGATTCTGCTCGTAATCAACTCCAAATGCGATTGGTTAAAATTTTGTCTAGACCGATTTTTTTCTACCGAAGGTATAAAAATACATAACATCGGAATATGTACCTTGTGCTACAAAATGGAACGTACTCATGTACTACATTTTCCATTTTTTTTAGCAAAAGGTAAATCCATCATCTCTCTACATTCCAAATTACTGTAACCAGTAATATCAACAAAATAGTCAATTTCACTATATTTTACGTTATTGGACGATTTATTGACATTGCAAAACGTCTCCATTGACTTTACTCCCAATTACATCTCCCAAAACTACAGACTGCCCATTTAACGTCTCAAGGATTCCTTCGGAACCATTTCCAGATGGTCTTCTCTGAACAACATCATAAATACATAACCGTATAAGTACCCCAATATCCATTATGATGTTAAAGAGGCAAAATGATACTGGTTCCAAATTTGGTTACAAGTAGGTCCTAGAGGATGAATCGAGGGGTCATAATATTGGAAAGAAGTTGGAATCCTCAGGTCGGGGCTGACACCCTGAATACCATCCAGGTATCGAATCCACGAGGGGTTCGGGGCACGAAATAGAAGGCGGTACGTTCAGCCAGCACATACTCGTCGATAGCGTGATGGTTCTGCGTGTTGTCGAGCTCGGTGATCGTGACCTCGGCGTTCTGATCATGGCTCTCCCTGCGCTTCGAAGTCTTCTTCACTTTGCGCACTTTGCGCTCCGTGGTCGTGTACACTACACTGTCTACGTCCGCCATAGCTTTATCGTTTAGCACGTGAAAAAAATTTTAATTTATTCGAATCTCTCTCGGTCTCGGTATTGAATTGTAAGAGGCAAGAGCTCGTGTCCCTTTCGAGTTTGCGAACTGACTGAAATCTAGGATCCAACCGGCCAGGGCGTCATCATATTGGGACGCTATTTTCGGCGTCCCGACGACTCCAGAAACGCGAGTCTCTCTCCCATCTTTCTCTGTCCTTCTCCGTGGCCGATGGTTCCTTCTCATTTTTCCGCCTCGCTTGCACCTCCTCGCTCGCGAGCGGTCCACCGACCGCGATCATCTCTCCCGAATATCACCTCCCCCTCCGCCGGTGCAACACTTGTGTGCCGGGTGCACAACTTTGCGAAGCACAAGCTCGCCCTGGTACGTGGCGCGATAGGATAGACCTTCCTCATCGGCGAAGAGAACCCTACCCCGCGAGCACATTGCGCTCTTCTTCTTTCATCGTGCGAAATTATTTTTGGATTCACGGATCAGCACGACCCTTCGAAACACAAGAGATCAGGGTCGTGGGAACGACTCGCGAATTCAAAATTATTTGCAATTATTATTTGCGATTTGTTCCCGAACGATGATGGTTGAATGACGTTTTCATCGCGACGGTCATGGAATGATCTTTTTTTATCTTTATAAAAAATTATTTGTTTTTTTTTTTTCTTTTTGCAAATGTTAAATCGTATCTGCAATTCTATTTGAATTGATTTATTTTCAGTCAGTAAATTTATCATATTCAGACTAACGATTTAAGTTGTTTTTCATACAGCGATGAAGGGTCGCTGAGTATTACATTTCGGTGACAGTTTGCGTGCGGAAACTTCAATGAGGAAGTGCTAATCTGATCAGAATAATAATAATCGTTACACTCGGTTCAATCCATAACACTTAACAATAGTTATTTCTTTTATAAAACTCACTTTAAAAAATGTTAAGAAAAAAATAATACATGTCTCGGTTTATTGAAATAAAACATTTTTTTTTATAAGTTCTGAACCATTATACTTTCTAACGAAATTACAAAAGTATTTGAAAAGATAAAAAGATAAAGTGAATTTAACAACTGTTCAAGGCAAATTTTAATTGGACCCACCCTCGCAATTTTCTTTATTATATTGATTAGCAATGTTTGCAGCGATAAAAAAAATCATCAATCTACTAATTTGCTTAGTTGTAAAATTTTTAGTTCTTATCGCCTTTGAAACTTTTACGTATTTCAGCTAATGTTTTCAAATACATTATTTAACCGACGGAAGGAATCAATAATCCTACTCTCTGCAAAAATTGCAGCGTTATTAATTTGAAAATAATGTTTTGCACCTCGTTAGGAAAAAGTTGATCTTGAAAATTGCATTCACTGAGAGATCTAATAAATAATTATCACAGTTCAACAAGTGCATAAACTATAATTCCACTGAACTATCAAAGACGAGAATTATTCTCAATTAAAGCAATCAATTAACTTATACGTAAGTACGCAAATGAGGCTAAAGATTAATTATCTTGTTTCACATTCAAAAGTGCAATTATTATACCAACGTGCACAAGAACCGCCTTATTAATCTAATACACAACTCTTTTAAACATCAGTTATTACAGTCATTAATAAAAACAAAAACTGTTTACTACAAAAACCTTCCAAAATGATTGTAAGGGATTTATAAATAAATTTTGATAAATTAGTCTGTAGCTATTACCGTCGAGCGCGTAATGTCTTGAAAATTGTAGAAAACTGTATCTGAGTCATAGAAAATAACACAAACACGTGTGGTAAGATAATCATTAACTCTTTAAGATAATCATTATTTTAATACAAACCGGAACATTCAAATAAAATTGTAATAAAAAATATACAACTTTCGACATAACTTATAACAATTATGATTCCTTCAATGAAAATAAAATTATTTTCGCAAGGACTGGAACTAATTAGAAGTAAAAGTTGCTCTAAAATTGATGCAGGTTAAAAATGTTGATATTTTTTTTAGTCGACTGTCAAGCGGCAACGTTTGATGACGTCAATGAATCAGCTAGAAACACGATAAAATATTTTTTTAAGAGACTATATACTCTGACTGTATACGCTGAAACGTCTTAAACGCCTTGATTATTGGATTAAATATCATTAAAACTCTGAAAAGAACAATAAAAACTTGCAAAGCGATATTTCATGAATCACTAAATGTACCTATCGAAGGAGATCAAGATTGTAAATTATCTCTAGTTGTAAAAAATTGAAAAAGCTTTATCGACGGCTTTCTACGTCGCGGTTCTATACTTTTCCTTATTTTTTTCTTGAAAAATATTATCACTATATTTTGTGAAAGATCATTTATCGAGATAAAAATAAGATTTTAATTTAAATGCCTTCACACACTCAAAAGACAATATATCCAACAAAAAATGATAAGCAACGAAAATTATGCCTATATAAGAAAGTGATAATTTTTTGCGAATCTCGAACAAACGATTGGCGAAGTCATCGCTTTGAATCACGAAGGCAATTTGATCGCGTGCCAAACAGGTGATTTCCGGTGGAGGGGAGCAGAGGATGACGCTTGATGAAAAATAGAATTGTTGAAAAAAAAATATGAAAAAAAAGGACGGGTAATTGGGTCAGAATGTTTCACGCTTCAACATCCCATACAACAGCGCGCACGAAATTTATTGAATCATAAAAAAAACCACCCGCGAAAAATACCGAAACGCTTAGCAAATCGGTCTATTTTTAAAGGCCGATTTTCTCATACTTATAAAATTAAAAATTATTTAACCAGATTACTGTGCCTTTTATTTTTGCTTTCAAAAATAGTATCCAGAATTATAAATACACTTCGGATGTCATACGAGGATTCCGAGATCAAAATAAACGAAATACTAGTAATTTGTAACCGTCGCGACTTATCGATTTATAAAGATTTTATGAAACACCAGAGTTTATTCCGGTTCCTGTATTATTCCAATTAAAACGTCTTTTCATTGTGCAAATGATGAAAATCAAATGCAGTGAGTGACTTTGAAGGAAATAAAACTATTCACCGTAATAATTAATGTCGCCGACGTATTGCAATCATTTAATGAATGACTGAATATTAAAATCATGTTTAAATACGATATGACATTTTCATTTTCAAATGTTCCATTAATAAGCGTCAAGGATCCTGGCGTTCTAAACAGAGTACTTGTCTTTATACGAAAATCATCGGAAGGTACAAAGTCTCGTATTTTCCATTAAATTTCACGTAGTTAATTAAACGATTCACTCGTGTGAATATATTGTTACACCTGAGAAGTGGATCGCCAAAGTCTGCAGCTAGCAATTTCTGCAAATGATATAATTAAGTAGAAAGCATAGTTTGGAAGTTTGGAATACCATAATTTTCCCCAAGAATAAAATGATGGATGGTGTACAAGTCTTACGGTGAAAATGAGAAAATTAATTGAAACTCAGGACGCCCTTGTTAAATCAATGATGAAACCAAATTAAGTGCGAACTATGCTATTACATTGCCAGAAATAGATAATTTATTTCACTTAAAGTGGAAACTATAAATTATTTGGGAATTGTTAATCGTAGGTGAAAGGTATTTCAATTGTTCTAAATGACTCATTCTTTATTTCAAAACGAACATTACAAATGTTACATATTAAATGAGAAAAAAATTGCAAATTGCCTACTTTTTGGCACAGTAATAGCATTCCTCTATCAGACTTCTGGCACTACGAAAGATGATGTATCTGACGTCTTAATTAATTTAGTTGAACGGACAAACATTTTTCATGTTATTTACAACATTTTAAATCATCATAAATAATGTTTACCCAAAAAGCTTGATTCGAATCCACATTTGGAATCATGTATTCAATGGGTCCATTATAAGGTGACCCTTCCCCTTCGTCATCGGCGTCAATGTATTCGTCCAAAGATTCGCTTTCGTCGGATTTCGAATTTTGAGACCTCCAACCATTTTTCTTTTTAGAACCATTGTTTCTTGATTCTTTTATAATGTTCCTTACAATAGCATAATCCCCTTCACCAGCTTCCTCAAAACTAGATATTCTGAAAGGCTGATGTCTTACTGTAGTCCTAAATTCATCATCAAATTGAGTTCCACTTTCACTGAAATCTTTAGATCTAGATTCCTCAATAGTATCGTCAAAACTCGTTTGAATCGAAATATTTCGTTTGCTGCTTGCCCTTGAAAGGTCACTATCCGGAGGCGACGTATTCGTAGACTCGTCCTTGTACAATTCGTTGCTAACAGTCTGAACAGATATGTCAGACTTTCTTCTTTCCGGTTCCCTGTGCCTCTTTGATTTTCTCACAGTAGTTAAATTTTCAGCAGACCTACTGATCTCTGTATTTTTTAATTTCAATTTCGTAGGTTTCCTTTTAATGGTACTTGAACTCTTAATGATCTTCCTCTGCGAAGGAATTTGAAGAGAGTGTTCGGCAATATTCACGTAAAATTCACTTCGTTTAGTAACTTCCAATGTATGAAGATTTTCATCAGAACTGGCATAATCTCTGGGCGATGGCGAACGTTTAGATTTTCTATTGCAAATAGACGTAGATTCCCCATCGCTGTCATCTTCATTGGACGAACCGGAGGAAGATTCGTATCGGTTACTAATGGCAGGTAATTTTTCATCGCCTTGCCTAACGGACGGTTCGTTTCCGGAATCGGAATATTGATCGATATCACTAACTGAATTGGACCTTGAGAACTCTTCTTCGAGGTCTACCGGAATGGGCGTGGGGAGCCTAACGTAACCGTCATCCGGTGGGCAGTATATGTTCCGAATCTCTTCGTCAACCGGAGGTTCTTCGATATCGGGCACAATATCAAGGTCATTCCGTTCGTCTTCCACATCTCTCTGGAAAACGAAGTCTAACTCGAGACTTAGTCTCGAGTCTGGCCTGGAACCAGGGAAGTATTCCCTGGTGCTGCATTCAGAGAGGGTGCTAACATCAAAATTAGGATCCAAGGCCTTGAGCTCATTTCTCACTCGTAAACTGTATTCGTGGAGATTTTCGAGCTTGTGTCTGACGCTTTTTGGGAAGTCGATATCTTTCGAGTGTGAGAAACTACAAATGGAATCGTGCATGCTAACGTTCGGTTCCGATGGTGGGTGGTAGGACAGACAAGGCGTAGGCGGTTCGCTCGCCACGAGGATGGTGTTGGACACGTGTCTCGCGCATACTATCAGTTCCAATACACCTGCACAACCGATCAGCACTGACAGAAGTAATCCCATTTTGTAAACCTCGAAAGCTTCAACTTATCAGAGAATGTCTCCTGATAATCTCATTCAACCCTGTTTCATATCTCACGATTACAAAAGAATCAAGCAAATCTTCTCCTTCGTATCCTAAACCACCGAAACTATAGGCATATATCATTTTTCGTCTGGTATTATTGTCATGCATAAATCATTAATATTGCCAGTAACGTCTGTCTTCTTGCGCTCTTCGTCGTCCGGTCTGGCTGCAAATCAACGAATACTGTCATCTAATCCTGGTCTCGTGTCTCGTGATAATAAATTGTTTTAAATGGCTGTTATTGGAAAATAGGTAGAAATGGATGGAAAGGTTGAAATGCAATAATTGTCATAGTTTTTTTCCCTCGTTGTATTTTATCCGAGTCAGGTGGTGCAGCTGTCTTTCCGTTTTGGCACGGTGTGCGAGTATGGTGTGGTTACGTAACGAGCTCCCACACGCGGTCGCGCGTCTCGCGTTCCGTATCACGTCGATCTTGCGCTTATTAACTTATCCATACCGGCGGATGGCAGATGGTATACTGTTTTATTTTATGCGGGCAAAGCGCGACCGTCGAGCAAACGTTATGTCGCTCAGTTTGACGAGGGCCCGAGCTAAAGGCTAAAGTTAGACTAAATGTCCCTGGACGCGGATTGTGTCCTTAATGCACGCACGATCGATGAGCTTGCGATAATTAGCGGGTACGATGTTGGCAACGAATCGACGCCGATGACCCGAACTTAGGCTACTGACATGTCGATTCCGGTGGCGATACAGCACGAGAGCAACGATCTAGTTGCTTACTTTTCAAACGCAGTTCTCAATCGCAATTCATTGAAGAATATATGCAAAATCAAACAAACGATTGTACAGTTTTCATTTCTACTTTGATTGGCACTAAAAGCATAGATCTAATGTATAACAGTAGTAACAAGAACATTTATCATAGGGTGTATAAGATCACTGACTATGAAATTATTTTTGATCCGATTATATTTATTGGAATACGTGTTTGAGGATCTTAAAATGGTAAGGGTTATCTTTTCATCGTGAAAAATCCCGTAAGTTTTATTTATTCCAGTCGCATGACGACTGTTTGTAACGTCAGTTATGATCGCTGATATACAATTCATTTAGTACATCTTCTTGGACCGGATCCAACGATTTATCGATCGAACTCTCGATGAATTATATTTAAAACAGACTGCAATTGGGTTAGATAATATGTCAGCTTTAATATTCTCGTTGATAAGTTCGTAAAACAACAATAGATAAAAATAAAGTTATGACAATTCTTCATCGACTGCCTTTAGAATTTCAACCTTTCGCATGAATTTAGTGTAACAAAATTGAAATGTTATATTTTGGCATCGCATATTGTTACTTAATTGGCAGGAATCATCGTCGTTCGATGTATTTGTTTTTCCTGATTGTTGCGTCTTTGTAACAAGCGAGCGTGTATGGCTTTTATTAATGTGCTTGCATAATCCATGAATCCAAAGTATAAGTCTTCTATTAATGGATAGCACAGAAGATCAAAGAAATCTCTCCGGGGATTAATATCTCAGGATATTAACCAGGTATTCCCTTAAGGGATGTATCCCTTGATACATTATTCTGTCGTGTAAGCCTCGCTCACTGTTCTGTATTACATGAAACCTTATATCAGCTTTATTGCATATTTTTAATAACAAATCATTTAGAAAAAAGAACTTTCTGTAACCAATAAAAATGACATTAACTATCGAAATCCATATTTGGAATATTAATAAATACCTTCTAACATTTGCCACAAACTGATTGCACCGTAAAACATCTATTTCTGTAATTACAAGGCTCTAAAACGAAATCTAAATAAACCGACTATAACAATTATAATAGCACAGTTAACGTTAATTTTAACTGACAAGTTATTCCGAAAAAACGGATCTTTCATTCAGTGTGAAAATTACGACAATTCTTATATAAAATCTGACAGTATTGCTTGACAAACGTAATATTACGTTATTCGCAATAAATGTTTTTTTGGAGCTCTCGGTTACTGTAGAAAAAAAAAAAAATGATGAAGAAGAAGGCTTAAAATTTGTGTTGCCATTGAAATGTTTTTTAATGTGACGACAAGCGGACATTGAACGTCACGATTGGAATCTGCCAATTCGGTCGGTTTAAAAGGGTTTTGAGGATCCGGGAACACATATAGCCACTTTCTTCCGGCCGTGGCCATGTTCGATCATCATCGACGAAAATAGTATTGGCATTGTTCCGCTTTCCTTCGAAGAACATCTCCGACACCAACGCACACGTAACTGCAAAGAGGTCAGAGCTAAATCAGACCGTTTGCCAAGCATCAATTGTTTGGCCCTTTGGCTACAATTCCGATCAAAGAAGCAGACAAAAATCGTCTTGGACCAGAAACTTGGACCATCATATTCCCGTCAATCGTATTAGAAGTTCCAGTTTGGAACTATCTTAGTTTCCACTAACCATCTTCAAAAATAATCTTCACTTCACAAGTTATCATAAATTATCTTGACAAAAGAATTTTCAGAAATCGTTAGAATCGTGACAAAACTTTTTCCCTTTGGCCTAAACATTTGTTGAGTTTATTTTTACATAAACATTCAGCCGACAAAATTTAAAATCTTCATTTGTATAACCTCATAAAACGTCATTTAAATATTACCTAGACGTTTACTAGCATTACTATGTTGTGCGAGGTATAATATTTTATAAGCAACATCGAAATTGTGCCAACATTTTTATGATACATCATTTACATATTATCCTCCGCATGAGTCGTAGTTTAACATTGTGAATAGAAGATTGCATTCGAAACACAGTTGCAAAGCATTTAGTTTCATTCTCATTTGTTCATTTTCTTTTTTCATATATATATATATGAATGCGAACAGTTTCTTGTTTGAAATATATTAATTGTAAACTTTAACTGACGAACAATATAGAATATGAAAATATAATTAATTACAGAATAGATAATTTGCTAATATGAGCATCTCTAAATATATCCCGGATTATTGCATTCATTAAACATTATTCGTCATGGCACTGACGTTTACTTGCTGCTTTAAGAAATCTTAATCATTGAGTTGACAAATCCAAATTTGCTATGACAACGATGTGAATACATAATGTAATCTATAAATCAAAAACATGTTTACAGAAATATTTATTGCTTATAATAAACTTTTTAAAAATAAAATTATGTCCCAAATTTACATAGAAATGTATCCTCACTTTTTCTCATGTCTTTTTGTCAGTATAAAATTTCTTAAGCAAGTTAAAAACTTAATAAACATTAATTGTCATAAAATTGCAATATACAAATTTACGTAAATGGACTTAAAATGTTAAATGGTAAAGACACTAAAGTACAGTGCGTTTAAAATTGCAAGCTAATTTCGTCAACAATTATTTTTATATTAGCAACAGTTTAATGTAATGATTCTAAAAATCAAAACATCTTAAATTAGAACATTCAAAGCGATAATACGTAGGCGCCAGGTAATTCGACTGTCAAGCTTTTCTGTGACTCGCCCACGTAATTGAAAATCTAAATTTTCTGAAACAGTTTAATACTAACGACTATTTAACAAGACGAAATCAGATTGTGATAATTTTACTTATGACTTACAATTGTTTCATTGAATCACATCATTCAACGAATTCACACACTGTCATTGTTGCAGAATGAGAGCTAAGCTAAATAAACCAATTCATCAAGAGTTTTCTTTTCATAAAAAATATAAAGAAAAACATAAAAATTTTTGACAATTTATAACAAATCTTATTTTAAGATATAATTTACAATTTGTGCAAAGTAAGATATCTTGTTAATAAAAGAACTACTTCAGTAAAGCTTCGAATTTTCCTGAAAAAGTGTCAGGTGCATATCAGTGCTTCGAAAATGAGTTGATTAAGTTATCAGCGTTAAAGCGTTCTCGCGCAGAGGAATCGTCGGCGGTGTTTTATACTCAATTTTCACCGACGATGTCTCGCAGCAGTCCGACCAAAAATGGGTTGGCCTCACGGTGAGATCAGCATTTGAAGCTGTCGAGATGTATCGTATGTCGGGAGCGCATGCGCCCTCGTACGTTATGCCGAACATTATTCGAACGCGACTCTTACAATAATAAATTCCTTCGTTTCAATTTTTTACATTTCCATTTCACATCCCGCGGCCTTTATTTCTTTTGCGAAAATTACATAAGACTTTCTTCTTGAATCCCCGTCGTTCTCCTCCTCGACGCGACCAGAGTCAAATTACAACAACAATTATTGGAGAACGGAAGGCAGAGAGTGTCTTTTAAAATAGAACGCCATCGCCATCGGAGATTTCGAAACATAATTAATGGCTCGTTAAACATTATTTACTGCGAGCGGGCAATTTTTGCCCGGGCCGTTTTGTAAAACATTTGTATGAGACGTTGCGATGATTAATCGCCTCGGACTAAGGCAATTAAACCATTGTCGAAGAAACTTGTCCTTTGTGCCGTGAACCGCGTTGTTTCTGGCAACAGGTAGCAAGATTCAGAGCAAAGACCTCGAACGAGAATGCGCGGCTTGCAAGAGGCGCAACCCTTTAGCACGTACCTCGCGATGCAAAAAAGGAACAGGTGTCGCAAAAATGTTCTTCGTCAAGATTATTTTTTCACAATTAAGTGTTCGATAAAGATGATTCTTAAAGGACTCAAAAGAAATGATCCAACGAACAAATAAAAACACTGATATTTTTAGGAGCTCGTGTGTGAAGTAAAATTTTTAGGTGTAAAAAAAAAAACTGTTGTAGATTTGTGACGATTTATATGCGTCTGAATAAAAGTAATAACACGAAGGAAACCGGGTTGTTTTCATTAGGAAGCGCTCGTAAGTTATGAAGGTTGATGTTCAGATAATTTAAGAGGTTGGGTAACTTTCGGAAATAGAGGTACCGTGCTAACAATTTAGGCTGCTTTGATGTGGCCACCCATCATATTTCGTCGTAGTTTAAACCACGCTGGTTTAGTAATTCAGCGTCAAATGACAAAAGTTTGCTTGCGAGTCCTCAGTTAAGAAACGGTACGGTTTGATAGGCGAATAAAATTAACAGTCAGGTGACTTTTACGAAAATTTGAACGACGAATAAAAGGAAACAGATTTGTTTATAATATCTTAAATTCGCATTAATGTTACAATTGTTGATGTAATTTACTTGTACGTTTTCATATGGACATTACTGCGTCTTTATAATATTATATATAATAAAGAAAGTGTTGTTTTGGACAATGAAAATTTCATCGTTGGCAGCATTCTCAAATAAAATAGTCTCGAAATCATATTTTCTGAGATAAAAGCTACAAGATGGTAAAAATATTACAGGGTTTACATGCCAAAATTCACTTTCATCGCACACCGAAATTTTATAATAAAGTTTATTTACAAAGAATTGTTAAATGCTGTTAAGAATAGAAGCGAATGATTTACAATTTTCATCTTGTTAGAGTAATTATTAATAATCCAGTAATATAAATTAACAATTACAGTAATATTTTCTAAAGAGCAATTTATATAATGTGATTATTAGCCAACTTATATTCAGAAATAAAACTAAA